>WYDI02017649.1:0-23716 GCA_009867235.2 Psittacus erithacus | reverse complement strand
GGTTTAGTGTGAGGTGTCCCTGCCCATGGCAGGGGGGTTGGAATTTGATGATCTTAAGGTCCTTTCCAACCCTAACTGTTCTATGATTCTGTGATTCTATGATTTTGTTTCACAATTGATACTTGAATGTTCATATTCAGAATAAAGAATAGTACTTTGGGGGAAGAAGGTAGATGATAAAATACATGTGTGGAAACTTGGAAACCCTAGGTTATTCCTGCAAAACAATGACAGTGTACTCAACATATTTATTACAAACAAGGTAATAATTTTTCAGGCAAGGGATTTTATTAATCTCCTAGCTGTGTATAGAGCCATCATATTGGACTTCCGAATTAAGCACCTCAGTCTCATTGACTCTATTGCTAAAAAGGGGCATTTAGCATCATAATATATCACTTTTTAAAATACAAGCATTAGTCTTAGGTGCCATGGGAAAGTGTACTACAGGGAATGCAGAAGTAGGGAGTAATGTTTAATTTTGGAGGGCTCTGATTCTACGCAGCTTCATTGTTGCCTCCATAATACCTTAACAGAAAAGCAGTATTTCCAGAAATTTTTACTGGGCCATGGGTATGACATAGGTGGCTCAGGGGAGACCTTCTAGAAGCAGTATACTCCATATGGTTCCTAATATGAAATTAGTAACATAAATTGATTTGTTTGGATGCTTGCAGGGATTCTTCCTGACGGTGTCACCAGAGGCAGTTTTAAAAGTGGCTGCTCAGGCTTCTGCAAACAACAAGATCTTCAGCTTGAATCTTTCTGCACCATTTATTAGCCAGTTCTACAAGGAGCCTATGATGAAGGTCATGCCTTATGTTGATGTCCTTTTTGGAAACGAGACGGTGAGTCTTACAAATGTAATTGACGCATTTCTATCTCTTGTACCTAGCTGTTTGTGTCTAGGAGCCTGCTTCATGGTTCTCTGTTATTTAGCGTGAAAGACACTGACCATGTCAGGTGTCACTAGAAATTTAAATCCATGGTCATAGGACTGTGGTATTTCAGTAGAAGCCAAAGATGTGCCAAAGATGTCACTTGACCAGTTAGGGTTTTGCAACTCGCTCATTCATGAGACACGTGAACAAGTTACTGTAGGTTAGAAGAGGAAATATCCAACACATTAGCTGCTTTGTAATAACTGTCCATGTGCATGATGTAGTCACCCAGATGTTAACTCTTCTGGAAGAAAACATATGAAGGGCTACTGCAGAGCTGCTGAGGTTCTGTAACGTATTTCCATACCTATACTATGTGTTTAATAGCATTTTCTGTGAGGAAGAAGACTCTTTGGGGAGAAGTGGGAGGAGAAAACTGGGAAATGATTGATTATTTTAGAAGGTTCTCATCGATTTTATAGTAGATGTACTGGCAGTCCATCTAAAGAAGGCTTATCTTTGCTATGCAACAGGTGGCAAACAGATTATATGAAATTCTGCCTGGAAGTCCGTGATAATAGACCAAATGAATACAGATTTTACTCACTGTAGTGTTATCACTTTTTGATATTTTTTTTCCATTGCAGAAAGTGCTCTTAAATATTTATTTGTGTGCTTAGCAGAAAAAGGTTAAAAAAAACCCTCGGAAAGTGTGACACATCTAAATGAAGTTTGGGCTTGTCTCTCAAGAGAACTATAGTAGTACAAGAAAATTATGGAAAAGTGAGTTATTCCTGTCAGTGGTTGTTCCTGACGGTCACACAGGGGGTTGCACCAACGCAACTCAGTTTTTACACTATTGTCCACATATCCACAGTAAGGGCTAACATTGTTACAGATCTAGGACTCTTTACAATGAAGAAAGTGGCAGCTTTCTAGATGCAGCAGGATAAGGAAAACCTTTGTAACTATAGTTAATGATACAGAAGAAGTATTTTTTCAGACATTTTGTTGCCAACTGTTACCTTTATTCTCTTTCACAATCTATCCTCACAAAGATGCTCCTGAGTATTTTGATTTAATAGCAGTATAATCTCAACAAAAATATCATCTTAGAATAGTTTGTGTTGGAAGGGACCGTAAGGATCATCCAGTTCCAACCCCCCTGCCATGGGCAGGGAGACCTGCCACTAGACCAGATTGCTTAAAGCCTCATCCAACCTGGCCTTGTCAGATTTCACAAATTAAAGTAATACCAAGTCTAGTCAGTGTTTAGGTGCAAAGGCTACACAGAAACTCCTGGGATTAAACCTTCCTGGTCTTTGTATTAATACTGCTCCTCTGACCTATTTGGATTATATTTGGATTTAGTTTGGATTACAGTGGTTCATTAAGTGCTGTTTTGCAAAAGATAAAACAGAGGTGGTTACTTTTTGTATAGTTGCACGCTTTGTAAGCAATAGTCCATTATACTGATGACATTCCAATTTTAGAAATTACATTAAGACTACCTTAACTTCCCCTGTCATTTCAGTTTGCTATGGTATTATTCACCTGATGACATAAAATATTGTATAGGACTATTGTGTGTATTAAAGTTGGAAGACTCCCTGCATTTTCTGTGTACAATTTCTGAAGCCATTTGGTGTCTTTCTGGGTAAAAGATACTATTCAAACTTAAGTGATCATCCTGAAACTTGGCAGTTTGATGTATGTACTTCAGAGTACCAGCCTCTTATGCTTTGTTACTTCTACTAATCAGTTAAAACCCTGGTCATTTTTTAGTCTCTGTTTTCTGCTGGATAAGCTGGCCGTTGCTGCTTTTGAGTTCTTGAAATGCTGTTTGCAGTGGTTTATTCTTTTGTCTTTCTGTGTGCCTTGAAGCTCCAGCCTTGGCATGGTGTATTTCTTGGGTTTAGTAGCTGCTGTACCTTATGATTGTCAGTATTTCCGCTCTCTACATGTGGTTTGTGGTAAAGCGTAGTTGCAAAACTCAAGAGAAGCTTATTCTGACATGTTCTGCCTCCTAGTAGCTTCCTCCTTTGGCCTGGGTTTGTTTGGGGTGTTTTGGGGGGGGTGGTTTTTGGTTTTTATTTTTCTCGTATATTCATTTCATCTACAAGTACGTTTTGGAATTTTTTGTGCGCGTGTATGCTTTGATGGGCAATGAACCACTTCAGCTAGCCAACACCAAATTTCTGCCCATTTACTGTGTTTGCCTTTTACCTTTTGATACATTTTCCATCAATTTTGCTAGTTTAGTTAAATACCGAAAGCGCGTAAGCCAACATGTAAGCAAGGCATACTAAGTGGTGTGGTTGTTACTTTATTAGTACGAACAATACCCTTAGACACAATCTTTATTCTTCCCTACATTTATCTTCACGTTATAGACCAGTACAACTTTATTGTTAAGCACTGAGCTGTTTATTTTTTTGAGTAATACAAAAACATCCAAGAGCAGCAAAATTCCAAATTGCAGCCATTGCTAAACTAAAAACAATTGGCAAAGTGATTTTAAATTACATCTTCTACTTAAAAATTTACATCTGAATGAAGATCGGTTATTTCAAGTTTCAGCCAGATGGTAATTAAAATGGGCAAGTTATAAACCTCTCAGAATAAATGTTCTAGTTTAGAATGTAAATGCAGCATACCCTTAGCTGCAGTGGAGACACTGATCTCTGTGATAACAACTCAGTACATGTATCAGTTTCAGCATTAGCTCAGTGACCACTGGTGTTTTGATCATTTGTTTAAATCCCTTTTATAACTAGTCAAACATCTTCTCTTGTATTTTTGATACTTTTTAACTGTACTTCATATAATAAATTTAGTACAGAACATTCAGAATAGGAATAATTATGTGTTCATTGCTGCCAACCAATTAGGGCCATTCTGCAGTCATTATCTAGCAATACATGACTGGAGAACTTGATTATTGTCATTGCTTTTAATTTTTATTAAATTAAGTTTTTCTTAATAGTGTCATTTTGCAAATGGTTCTTAGCAATAGTACCTTCCAAGCTACCATAATCACTGGATAATTAACCTGCCAGGATTTAAGCACACTCTACTTTGCCTCAGGATGCTTAACTCTCAAATAAGGTCAATTATCTCCTGATGATAACTGCTTTGTCACAAGTTGCTGCTTAATTTGTCTGTAAAAGATCACCTTAGAATACATATTTTGCAACTCAAAGTAACTTTCAGTAACAGAAGGGTCAAAGGAGTGAAAGCTTTTAAAATAACATGTCTATAAAGAGTTGTGTAATGTTTCCTACACTGCAGTTATACAAGGCAACTACAGGAGCTTAAATTTGCAGGTATTTCTTTCCCAGACCTCTTTCCGCTTATCCAGTTGGGGCTAAAGCTTGGTGTCTCTGGTATGCTTGATCTATCGAAGTCAATAATGGGCACAGCAACCTGAACTCAATTCCCAGGCTTCTCAAAAGATTTAAGTTACAATGGCATCTCCTCAGGGTAGGAACTACCTCTGGGGGCAATAGTCTGAGTATTTTGGGATGTGCAGCTGGATAGAAGTTTCTTTTTTGGGGGAGGTCTTCAGAATTCAAGGGACACTACAAAGCTTTTACATGATTAATCCCAGCATATGGCAGTCATTCATGACTCAGGGGAATATTTATTATGATGTTGATGTGGTAAAGATCTTCTGGATTCTCTTCCTATGTGCAGGCAGGACATCACCGAGAAATCTTAGAATTTAGAAGCCTTAGAGTTATAGATATGCTGAGCTCCTCATCTATTGCTTTATAACAAAACCCCTAACCAAGCAGTGTAACTTTCAGTATGCAGTGTACGCCAATCAGTGAAAGCTGAGGAGGTTATGTAGAGGAGAAATCATGGATTTTTCTAAAGCACAAATATAATAAAGAAAACGAAGATAACAATTATTCTTGGAAATTAGATCTTCCTCTCCAGTGTAAAGAGCTGTTAGTTTTAAACGCGCAGTCTCTGAACAAGTTAATTACAGGATTGTAAGCTCAAGTTCTGCAAAGACAGATGCTTCTGCAGACTCACTGGGAAATTGATGCTGGTGTGACAGCGAATACGCTGAAAAGAAAGAAGGTTGTGTGCAACACTTCTGTGTTTTAAAAAGCAACGTCAAAAAGCTTTAGTGGTGGCTCTGGAGTTAGGAATCCTGAGCTTTAAGAAGAGGAGTGCCTTTGTATGCAGTAAGATATCAAACAGGTCTTGTAATCATTTCATCTTACAATTATACTGAAATGGTACATTGTGCCGCTTTAATTTAGAATATTTTCAAGTGAGGTTTGAAATACTAACATAAACTTCCCTACAGATATATGTGGGTTTGACACAGCCTTTAAGAAATTTTATTATCCTTTATAAAGCCAAGTCTCTTTCATGACACAGAAAATTCTCTTTACTGGCAAGGAAAACTGGTAAATCTAAAACTGGTAACAGTGGTTAACATGCTCCTGTTTTTGAACTTGCAGTCAGTTTCTAGTTTTGTGCTTATTTTAACTAGCGGAGTGAATAGACACACTCCTAAGTTTTCAGGCATAAAACTGTGTTCAGCACACTAGGATTTACACCATCCAAACAAATTGGGCTATTCCCTTTCTGTAACCTATAAAGCATGTTTGTAAACAACTTTCACTTCACATACTTTTATATATTGCATTAAGATGCAACATTGTGTACAACCTTCAGTCCCACCTGCAAATTTCCTCCACTGGTTTATCACCTGTGACCAGACTGATACCTGCAGGATTAGGAATCTGCCCATGGCTCACAAGAGTCTTGAATGGGACATAATCACTTTTGTAAGATAAATAAGCCTCTCATAGTGATTCATTTTAAACTAGTGTGTATTTGTAATGGCATAACTGAATTGATCTGAATTTACAGGAGTGTAGTTGCTACTGTTGCTACTTTATAGACCTAGCAGATAGTTTTCCTCACTACTTGAATGCCATTTCACACTGGTGAATTGTCTGATTCGGAGGAAACGATTAGGAGGTAAAAGACAGGTGGCAGATGTAGTTTGATGTGTGGAGGAAGAGAAACACAGTTTGACTTTCAGTAAATAATGAAAGGGAGACAAATGTTTCAGTCTGTTCTTTTGTATCAGATGGGGGCAGGAAATAAAGAACATAGCAAAGGATGGCTGGTCATGCCATAAATATCACTAAATTGATGTTTCTGTTTGAAGTATTTTCAAGTAAGCATTTAAAATTATTTTTGAATGTTTGTAATGATTAGTAGAAGGCAAATGCTAAATTGCATTTGAAACTGAGTATCTTGAAGAGGCTTATTTTACTGTAGAGCTAACTTGCATGTATGTTTTGTAAAGAGCCCTTAAGAGACTTTGATTCCTCTTTTTTTAGCTTACCAGAGCTGCTCCATATTGAGGGGTTATTTTCAGTCAGTGGTTGTTTGCTAGCTGTCTTCCTTTTGAGTTCAACCTTTACCTTTGTCTTCTACATCTTTATTAATTTTGAATTAAGTTTTCAGGAACATTAATCATCCTAAATGAAATTAAACTGGGCGTCAGTGTTTTGCATTTCATTTCATATGCCAGGATTTTCCTTTTTGCCATGCTTTCAGAAGTTCTCAGAAATTTGCCCCACAGGTGAGGGTAATTATCTTCATTTTGTAGGCTGAGTGAGAGACTGAGGTTTGCACCAGTCCCCTACAGGGAGTTTGCGGTGAAGTTAAAAATCATAGTCAGATATTCTGACCCAGTTTATTAAATACACATGGGAAGAATTTTGTAAGAGACATCTCATCTTCTCTTCCTTTTTAACAGGTAGAGGCTTTTAAGGTCAGCTGCTGCTGCTGTTTGCTTTTTTAAACTGCAGTAAACAGATAGCAATTTCTTTTTATAAACCCTACAGTTAAGATTTCTGCAAAAGTCTTTAGAGGGAGCCTGGGAATTAAAAATTGTAATTCTGAATGGAAGAAAAATAAATAGTATTTTTCTTTGATGTCTTTGTAGGATTTTGATGCTTATTTCTTGGTGCAAGTGTTGTGTTTTCAATTATAGGAAAGCTATGGCATTGTAATATTGCTGCTTAATTCACAGAATTAACTTTCTCAGTGTTGGACTAACAAATTATGGCAAACTGAAAAATGAGAGGGTGTCTTACACGAGGGAGGTTGATAATGTCAGTGGCATGTTGTAAAGATGTGCTGTGGGGAGGATGCTGAAACAACCCAAGGCTATTTCAGCTGCAGACACTGAATCTGCTTCTCCCTCTCCTTCTCCATTTTTTCAGTTCCCCTCCCTTGTGAACTGCAGTGACTCTGTAAGATAAAATGCTTTTAAATCCTTTCCCAACCTTGCAGCCGTCTTTGATAAAAGCCCTGTTATCTGAAATGATATGAATCACTGTGGAGTTAATCATACCTTACACAACAACATATTTTGTTGTGATTCATTCTGTCTCAATTAATCATCTTATTTATCTACATTGTCTCAGCTGCTGCACTGAAATTCATGAGTAATAAGCAAGTAATTATTTTAGTATCGTTTACCTAGTACATTATGAATTAAAGGAAAATTGAGAGCCAAGTATTTAAATTTATATTTAGTGCTTCTTTCAGCTAATGTCTAGCTATTTAAGCAATTTAGGAATCCTGTCTCAAAAATGGCTTGCTTTTTTCCTGTTAGGGAAAACAAGCAGGTACTTAGAAGAGCAGCTTGTACTTTCCAACAGGCTTCACTTCTTAAAAATAAAAATATTTTCTGGTAGTCTCTCAGAATGCTTAAGGGTATTTATCTTTCCTTATGCTATGTAGTGTTGAGATACTTTTAAGATTGCAAATACTGGAGCAAGCGCAGCACAAGACAGAACATGTCCTGTGAGAAGGGAAGGCAGATTTCACTGCATTTCAGCAGCTTGTGTTTTACTGATGATGATTGATAACCCTTTTCACTTTGTAGCACTTCCCAGAGTGTCTCATAACACTTCATAAACATTAAAGCTCAGAATAAACCAATAAGGTGGGTGTGTAGTCTTGTCTGTTTTACAGGTAGACAATTGAAAGGTTGTTTGCCCAAGGTCATACAGCAAGAGCAGAGCCAGAAACAAGCAAAATCAAGTTCTACCTTTCTTCTTCAGTTAGTGTCCTGAAATGTTGTCAGTTGCTGGATACATTTAGTACAAAAGTCACCTGTCTGGAGGAAAAGACCTGCAGAATTTAGCATTTGGTTTTGTGTGTAATATTAATGTATGTCTCTGAAAGCCTTTTAAAGATGAACTGCAGATGCATTTTCAATAATCAGAGTATTAAGGCAAAAGCATGTAACATATAGTACAAATACATAATGCAAGAGCTGTGAAAATAAGACTATGAATAAAATTTAGTTATACAGTTGATAAGAACTAGAAGAATGAAGGCAGAAATGTTCACAAAAAACTTCTTTACATCAGCATAAATCTAGAACAATTCAATTTCAGAGATATTTGCAGTAATAATGCAGGTAAAATACATGGGTTTCAATAAAGGGTTGTTTTTTTTTCCAATCCAGCTAAGCTGTATTCAGTGACTACACATTTAAAGCCCTATTTGGGGCAGATGTAGCCAGCTTCTGATTTAGAGCATTGTTCAATCATGCTAAAGCCTTTTATGCCAACATATACTGAGGATGCTCTCCCAGTTACAGGCCTTATGCTGAATTGTAAGGCTACAGTGCCACATTAATCCTCATGGATAATATCTGAATGTGAGCTAATGCAGACCTCTCTCACCTGCCCTTATCACATAGTCTCATCTCCCCCTCTTTAGTCAGATTTAGCAATTTTACGTCCATAGCAAGAGTGAGTTCTGCGGGCTGGATTACTGTTGAATCATTGAGCTTGTCCAGCTTTCTCAGGCAACACGATCACTAGATCTGGCTAGACGAGAGGGTAATACTTCTTGGTACAGAGGACTATGAAAGAGAAGGCCCAGTAACCTCTCTTTTTCATCTGATCTAACCAGTCTATATTGTTAGGGTCTCCCAAGCAATACAGAAAATAAACACAGTTGGAGACATTGTCTGACTTAAAGATTTTATTTCTGTTGAGTTGTATTTACAGCAATATCTTTTTTAATTCTGACTTATGTTATATACCCAGCCACTCAATATAGTTTTATCTGCAGGCATTTAATTGAGTATTATGCATGGATACGTTCAGGTATTAGCTGTAAAGTTCTTGGACAGAGGTTTTTCTATAAAAGAGCTTGTATTTGCCTAAGGAGTATGTATTGATGCTTCCTGTGTTTATAAATTGGAGTCTGAACACACGGTACTTGAAAGAGAAGGAAAGGAAAGGATAGTCAAGGAGCCAGTAATAAGTCCTTGATGATGTTCAAAACACTGTGATCATCTACTGGAGAGAGGTCTGGAGGCTGCTGTAAATTAAACTGCTCTAATTTTTTTCAAGAAAATATGCAATATAACATAGTAAATGCAGAGACTGAAAATAGAGGTGTTTTTCAGTCTTTGAGTACAAATGTTTTAGTAATTATTTTAATACTGAAGCAGCTTAGGAATAATATGTACAAATTGCAAACTTGTAGTTGTACAGAAGTGAGTTAGAATTGCATTGGAACAGCTTTTGATTTTTATTTTTAAAACATTTATAAGAAGAATCTTGAAAATAGTTTGGGGGTTTGGAATAGAATTAGCATTATCTTTATTGTGTTAACATATTTTTCTGTGCTATAGCACAGAATAGCACCATTGTTTTCAAAACTATAGTTTCTATCTCGTTTCTTTTCTCGTGTTACCTTTCTCTATCAACAGCTTGTTTCACCCTACTTACATAGCTCAAATCATATTTTTATTCCATCAAGAGATTTTCATATCTGATTGCAAATCTATTAAGTAGTTTAATTTTTCTGACTTCCTTCAACTAAGAGCAGCAAAACTAGGCATTTATACTCTCTTCTTTCCGACTAGTTACACAATCTTCTGTCACTAGGTTTTCTACACTTTGTAGATTTTATAAGAGTCAGTGTAACCCACAGATGTTTCCCTAAGAGTACTGAAAAGTGCTATGTGTAAGTAAACAATGCAAAAAGATTTTTTTTTATTGAGATACACGATGAAGGTTTTTAGAACTGATTTCTCCTAAACTTAGTGATTAAAATCTACAGTTTGATTTTTAATTAGACTTCAGAGGTAAGATATTAAAATTCATAATATTGGACATTTTCATTGATTAAATTTACTAATTATACAAATAAAACATCATTAAATGGCATTAAAAGGAAAGCTAAGTGTGCATTATGTTATGAAGCGTATGCAGTGGGTCATAAATATCTGTCAGGGTTGCAAAAATATTTTATTAATTTCTAAATAATTTTTCAAAAAGTTGTCAAAAGGTAGGAAAGGATGTTGGAAAAGGGGTTGAAAAGGATACTGTTGCAGCATACCTAAAATACCTGAAATAATCATAAAAACATCCATGGTTTTCCCAGTGGTCTTAACTGATCTCTGAAACTTTGCCTTGTTTATGAATATAAGCTACCCCATTTACAACAGCCCCATGAAATAATTTTGCAGCCACATGAAAGTGTCTCCTTAAGCTATATTTTGAGGTTTAGCGGTCGTATTCTGACTTACAATGCCATTTGTTTAAATATTGACCTCCCAGGGAAGCAATGTCCAACACACATGTGATATGTAACAATGTCAAAATGTTCCTCATTAAGTCCTCAGACCCTATTTGACACCTCGTATTCCATGTCAAAACCAGTAACATACGCAGTCACATTAGGGAAACTTGCGTGTATGAGTCAGTTTGCTTTCCACACTAAAGTATTTTCCAAGTGAAGCTTTCCTCTAAAGGAAGGAATTGTAACATTCTATTGGCTGGGATGGTAAATATAGTGAAACGTATAAATTTATGTGCTTCATGGTTAAGTTTCTAGCTGTGTAGAGGGTGACCCCCTACTCTGAATTTGAGATTCACAGACAATTGTATTGCTCATTCTCAAGTTATTTCATTCGGAGGCAGCAGTTTCACAAGCATTAAGTTTATTCTTCCCAGCCACAGCTAAGGGGAAGTACTTCCACACCACCCTTACGAAGGAAGTAACAATCAGTGTCTGCTTGTGGCATGAGGCCTAGAGCTCAGAGCCAGCTTATTCTCCCTGCTCTGTAAGGCTACAGCCTGTCCTTGTCAATAAGCAAAAACCTTTTAGCATTTAAGATACTCACTTGAAAACAACGGGAAATTGATACACGTTTCAATGGAAGACCCTTAGGATCCCCAACTAATCTGTCCGTAGTGATACTTTTCAGGCTGTCCTGCTGTTACCAAGGTACAGCCCTGCTTGTTGAATAGGCTGTTTGAGGATGTCCCAAATATTTTTGGAGTTAAGAGGTCTATTTTTAAATTTTCTGATGCTGAAGGCTGGGTCCTGATTCAGGAGAAACTCACTGATTTCATTGAGAAATGCTGCTTCTTCATCTTGATATTGTTCTTTGAGTCTAAGCCAGTCAGCAGGTGCCAGTCAACAGCAGGCTTCTTTCTCATTCGTTGTGGCTGTCCTGAAGGATACTATTTTTGTAATTCTGAGAGGCTAAGCTATTAGCAGTATCTTTGGTTCCTGGCAGGTAAGAGACCTCATAGAATTAGGTCCTCTTCAGGATCTCTTTTAACAACGTGTGTTTCTGCTCTGGAGTTCCCCTGAAACACCAGGACGCTTTTCTCGAGTCAGACTGTTGACCTCTCCAGGTTGTGCAGCATTCTTTCTTTAAAAGAACTGGAAATCTCATGAGAAATTAAGCCATTAATTGTGTCGTTTGGTCAGTGCTGATTGCTCTGAAAGGAGGACCTTCCTGCAACTGAAAAATACCTGAAATTCCATGGAATTGCAGGTATCTTGCACCATTAATTCATCTGAAGTTTTTTTCTTAACTCCTTTCAAAATGTGGGTAGCAGTCAGATGTTGTTAACACGCCCAGTATTTAATATGTGTCATTTTGGAGCAGCTATGACTAACATGTCTTTTTCCTCCTGTTGGAATTTCTACTAGACCAGTAGATACATCTGTGAGTGGTCTTGATACATACCAGTTTCAGATAAATGGATCCATCAATTTAAATTCTGCGCATATAGTTGCCAAACACTATGCATTTGATTTGAACATCACAGTAAATGCCAGATTTGGATGGAGCTGCATCCTGGTATATGTGAATTACAGTAATGAGTCAAACTACTAAATCTAACTGCTCAAAAAAAGAACACATCATCTGGAACCAAATTCATTTCTTCTAGAGTCTAAACTGGGGAAAAGAACTGAAGTAGTACGTAGCCTTATGTCAATTGTAAGCCACCTCTGAACATGCATTATCTGAGAGGTAGATGGACACACACAAGTATTCTAAAGGGTAGTAGTGGTAGGAGGCAAACTCATTATTTAGGTTATACAGTGGAAACCATGAGTTTCAGGTGTCCATATTAACTCTACTTGCAGATGAGTTTCTTTCATATTTCAAACGAATTTGTGTCCAAGGATGGGTGGTGCATGTATATATTTCAGATAAAACAAGCTAAAATAGAGATCAAAGTGTTCAGTGTGTTACCATAATCTTCAGCTGTGGTTTTTGGATAATTTTTAAGCTGGCATGGAAGTGACAACACAAATCATCCCAAAGTTATCTTTCATTTAAGATACGATATTAAGTATTCGGGAACGGTGAGGGGGGAAAGTCTTTTCTTTGTTACAGACTTTATTCAAAGCAAACCTCTTCATTTTGCACCTCTTCTACTGGAGGGCTGGGGTTATTTTAGGAAGATAAATGTCAATTATTTCTTTTAACTATCCCTAATCTCCACTATTCTTAAATAAAAGTTTCTCTTTCTTGTTATTTGGAACTTAAAAGTGCACTGTATAGAATACTGCAACATAAATTAATTTGGTTACTTTGGAGGGCATTTGGATAGATCTAGAGTGAGAGGAGAATATGTAACAGGTTAACAAGGAAGGAATGTTATCACACCAGGAAGATGCCTAATTCAGGAATAAATTATGCAGACATTCATTTTTGTGGCTTTTAAGATAACAAGTTTTAGAATAACATTTCGTGTAATGAAACACAAAGCAAGCCCCTTAATTATTCTATTTCAAAATCTATGCATTCCATGATACAGTAATGATTTTGAGTGCCAGGTGGATGGGAAGAATTGGATAATTAGACAGTGTGACTACCCACAGTTAATATCCTTTAACACTCATTTTCTAGGGTAAAACCCAACTCCTTAATGACAGTTTAAAGGAAACTGAACTGTTCTGTAAACTTTCAGTTTCCTTCAGTTTTCTTTGCAACAGTTTTCCAAAGACAGGATTCTGGACTAGACAGATTGCTGATCTGATCCTTTATGGTCAATCCTGTGGTCCTCAAACAAAGGTATTTCTTTCAAGAACAGATAAGCCAGATAATCAGAACTCTCGTTTTACAGTATATGCAACATGCGGAAAGTTTCCAATGAAATTTTTTTATTAAATTGAACAACTGTTTTCAGTGCTACTGTTTTGTTCATGTGTTAATACGATCTCTTGCACTAAATCTTTGTTGAGCATAATGAGAAAGAAAAATCACACTTGATGTAGATAAAATTCCCCAAACTGTGTTGGAAATATATCCAACTCGTTGTGCAAACTGTTTGAAATATAACTAATTTTGTCTATATTGATCACTCCAAATCATGTTACTAATTTAAATGAAGATCATAACAATTTAGATGTTTACCTTTTCATAACATTTCCTTAACTACTTTTTTTTTTTTTTTCTTGTATATTTCTTGAATTCCGTTTTTCTGGACACAAACACATCATACCCAGCAACAGCCTGGGGTGCAAATTTGATGTAACTGTGCGATGTTTTCCTATTTTAATTCCACATGTTACAAACACTCCTATGGATCTTGCGTTGCCTGTCTCAGCTATGTGGAAAGTATAACAAGGTCTTCAGTAGTACTTATTACTGAGCATAGTTACTGTTCTCTCTTGAAAGAGCCAGCTTCTGTGCTCTGAAGTACCCCAACTATCCATCTTCTGTAATAAGTCATCCCTTGGAAACCCTTGCCAAGTTCCTGCATTCAGTAATATCACTTCCAATATGAAATGCCTTCCCAATATTGTACTGGCTAGAGCCATAAGGCATGCTGTGTTCAGGCCTGCATCAGTATCTTTGGTCCATGGATGGCTGTAAATGGAATATTGACAATATTGGAGAAGGGAGATACCCAGCTTGCCAGCATGACACTGTCCACCCTCAAAGGCCTCCAGGATATTAAGCCTTACATACAAGTTTGCCATCTATCAATAAGTTATTACGGGATAGACTTAGAAGGTTTCTAAAACATTTTCCCCTGAATCTCATACAACTTCCTGACTTTACAGACAAAGGCATATGAAAAGTTGTATCAATACAATTTTTATGTTATCTAAATAGTTTTCTTCTGAAACATGTCATATACAGAATATATGATGGATCGCATGTTACAATGATTTGTGTATCCCATCCTAAGAGAACTTGCATTACTAGCTTGCTAATTGACCATTTGAGAAATGTGGCCATCCCAAGACAGCTTTTCTAAGAAACCCTCAAGTTCTTTTTTCTTGCCTGTCTCCTACCCTTATTATTACAGCAGTTAACTTTATAGAAGGTGTTTAGAGTACTATACACTGTGCCAAAGAGAGTAAGAAGCATGTCCTGTCCTGAGAAACTTAAATTTTAAACACAGATAACAAACATAAGACTGGAGAAATAATGACCAGAGAGAGGCGGAATCTCATAATAATAATCATACACTTGCTCAGTGCCATTACCAAAAATGTAGCTAAGGTTTTTCCCTGTAATCTCATATATCAATTTTAAAAGAAATACAGTCCATGGAAAAGAGAAAAGTAATGATGAGCTATGCTAAGTCTGGATACAAGTCCTTCTCTATGAATCTTTCTTAATTCTTGTGCATGTTTCCATTTATTTTTGTTTTCAGTTTTAAATATGCAGAATTAAAGCAGTTCATGATCAGTTAAAATTTTAAATCTTTAAGAAAGCAGTATTTAAGATTAACTGTTCTCCATTTATTGCGTGTTACTTGGAACCAGAGAAATCTTGTATTTTTGTAAGCATAGTAAGCTACACTGTTTTTCTTTAAACTTTAGGGTATGAATTATATTCCTATAATGACAGCTGCAGGGTGGAATGTTTTAACACACTGGAGTGAGATATATCTTGGACACATTCTTGGTATCTTAAGTTCAACATGCTCCATATGGTGCCACTGAGCCAGTGATTTTGAAGAAAACAGTCAAAGACTGCTGAAACAGCGTAAAATACAAATTAGTCTTTGCTATATAAGTAAAAAAAAAAAAAAATCACTGTCAATCTTTGCAGTTTTCTGCATGAATACTTCCAGCAACTTTTAATAGTAGTCCCCATGTTTTAAGACAACGGTTGAATTCTAGCCGAACAGAGTGAAAGATTGTGGGCTAAGAATGCATACTCATTATTAACTGTATTATGCCTAAGTCTCATGCAGGAGAGCAAAGGGAAAGGAGATTGGGCTTTCCTGTGTTGTCACATTAGTCTCTAACATTGCCGCAGGGATTGTGTGTTACAGGATTTGTGAGAAGTGGGTTGCTTTTTCCTAGCTTGGTTCTCTGTCAGCACAAAAGAGCCACAAAAGAGCTGTGTCGCAGGGAGGTGTCTTCTCAGCCCTAGTGTTGAAAATAGTAATGATAGGGTACCCTGTAGTAAAACTATGTAATAATCATGGTTATGACTTAAATATTTTCGTGTTTGTGGTACTGGACTAGCCAGGAATTATGTTTTCAGGATGTTGGGCTTTTTTCGTGTATGGATTTTTTCATAGTATCATGACATGTAGGAGTTAATGTACGAGTAACTTGCTTGTCTGTCTTTTATCTTAATGTGATTCGATTTTTTCAATATAAGCTTACCCCTGAGTTTCCTGAGTTTATATTTATGCTTATGGATTTCAGAATAATTACAGTTCTTAATAATTAAGTTATTGGTTCATACCCAGATTTTAACTCTGTATTGACCTGATATAAATTTTAGTCCTGGATGGTGATGATTATGGCTTTTTAAAAGCATCAGACATGGAGTCCAAACAAGAAACCCAAGATTTATACAACCATGCAAAAATTCTGTCTCTTTCAAGTAGTATCAACTGTAAATCATTTTGTATTTATACTGACTTTTAGGAAACAAATAGAACGTAAGAAAAACAGCCACAGTGCACCAACCCATACATGTGTGCCTTTTCTATTAGCAGAGCAGCATAATGAAATGAGAGCATTACTGATGAATCAGACCCTTAAGGTGGTGATTTGCGGAGTTATATTAATGTGAAATTGTATGTTACAGCCTGAGCTGATCTAGGAATTTAATGCCAGCAGAAGATGGAGATCTTGCTCCCTGTTCTCCCCCTTTTCGGACATGTAGCTTCTGTCTCGTGTTCACTCTGTGCAGTGGAGCTAAGGCAGCAGAGATAAGGGGGATATTTTAAAGAAAAGGCCCAATGAGGTGTGGCCACATGATTTTTAAGCAGGGATGTAATCTGAGGCAGTCAGTCTGAAAGTGAGAAACCAAAAGACAGTCCTTGAGCTTCTTCCCCATTGATGCGTTGTTACAATCTATAAAATCATTAGACAAGGACTGACAGGTAACCAGCATTTTAGTAATCCCATGTTAGAGCTACCTACACTGCTGTACTCCCTCTAGATATAATTAGATAAACAATCATCAATAGGTTATTTAAATTTCCATCTTTAAATGTAGCTTGAATATCAAAGTTCAAATAATGATTACTTGTGACATATTTGTTAAATCCATTGGGATACAGCCAATGTCGGTATGTCTGGTAGAGGATCTAGCTGCCCATGGGGTCATTAATAAAGCTCCTGTACTCTCAGAAAGTACACTCAGAACATGCAAGGGCTTTATACAGTATTTCTCACAATAAACAGAGGTCAAATCTCTGCTTTAAGTAAAAAACCAGAACTTAATATTGGCGTTAGAGACATGACCAGGACATCAATGATACAAAAAGGTAGATGCTTTCTCCTCACATATAAAATATAATTACCCCCCCTTTTTTTTTTTCTTGCATCAGCTGGGTTCTCTAGTTTAAAAAGTTATCTGTTGAAATTCATCCAGTCACTGGATGTACATTAGTATATGTCCTATGAAAGACTTATTCATCTATACCTCCCTTATCAGTGATAACTCTGTAGGCCTTCCAGTCTCCACGCTGTCCTAATCCATTTGATATGATGATCTAATGCAGCTGTCACCAAACACTACCCCCTCTTTCAGAAACATAAGACTTCCAAGCCATACACGTAATCTAAGCCAAGGAGACAATCCCAAGGGATCCACTTGACCTATCAGTGCCTTCCTTCATTTTGTGCCATGGGTAGACCAGTCCCTTTAAGTTATCTGCTCGGCAGGTTTACAGTCCCTGTCTAAATTTAAAGACAACTGTGCTTTCCTTCTCTGAGTATCAGTTCATCATCACTATGTGTGAAAGCTTGTGTTAAGCTACATGTTAACCTTGCACTTAAGTGTTCCAAACCAAGTTTATGTATGAAAGACCTATAATTGTGTTATATTACTCAGCTGGAATGAAAGGAGGACCTCTTTAAGCCAAATATTCTTTATGATGAAGAGCAGAGCATGAAAGGAGACCAAAACCTCTTTCTGCACATTACTGCTGTTTGCTAAAGGAGGCAGGGTTCAGCCTGTTCTTTTCTAATTCCACATCTCAGCCATTGGTGGATTATTTGAGGGGAGGGGAGACAAAGAATAAGGGAAGAGAGATCGGATGGAGCTTTCTACCTGCAAATGACTCTGTTTCCCAGAGATGGAGAAATTTACTTAGCTTTTGAAACTTTAAACAGTGGTTCAATCTTGCCTCAGTGCATTGGGGTGTGGGGGAGTGATTTTCTTCATGCATGCTAGAAGCAGCCTGTTCATAGTTTGCTACTTATAGGCCAATAAATTACTTCTTCAAAAGGTTTCTTTCTTGATAAATCAGTCTACTCATGTGTTTGCACTATATTATGTAAGAGGAGCCTTGTCATCTTACTGAAATAATAGGACATTGCGAGATCCCAAGTATTTATGGCTAGATTTAACGATTTTAAAGGAAGCAAATTATTGCAGCTCCAGGGCAGCAGTAACTTACATAGTGACAACTTATGCATGTTTTATGTACCTATTTACTTCAGCATTCACTACAAAAGTATAGTTACCATAGCAATGACCATGTCACCAGATTTCTTTGCTAGTTCTGAAATACAAAATACCCATATGCCACCTGATCTGTGATTATTTTCTGCACAAGTACTGAAAGCAGAAGTTGAGAGTGTCACACACTTCTCTAAACAGACAGTAACACATCGATTTACAGAACATTTTATGGTGAAAAGCAGTTGGTGCAAATGGATCTCAGGTCACTAGCATCCATGGTGTTGTAAATCCTTTGCCACTAAGCTGAAAGCAAAGCTTTGCTGCTTCCTGTCCATAGGGACTTCACTAGTATATACTTAACCTTTACTATTCTGTGGAATATTGGTACTCACATTAAATGTTCCAGGAAAACAGCATGTGGTATTCAGAAAGACATTTTCTCTGATTTTAAGTCTGAATTCGTACACAAAGCCATCTTTTGGCTATTTACAGCTTGTTAATGTTATATAAAATAGCATTACAAAAAGTGGTGCATATTTCCCCTGCTGCTGTTTCTACTTTAGAAATGGCAAATTTATGAAGAATTTAGGTAGTGACCTTCTGTACCTTGGGATGCAGCTCACTAACACCAATAGAATTGAGAAGCCAAGCAGTAGATGTCTCAAATCAGCATTTACCCCTGGGGCAGTGGCAGGCTACCCCAATGTGACTTGTTGCAGTGAGCAAGTAAAAGGTGAAAACTCTTTTTACCACAGATCTGGACTTCTTGTAGCTAAGTTATGTCTTCTCACGTGTAAATAGTGAGCAATAACCTGAATACATATAACAATTGTGAATACAGGTATTTGAAGAAAAGCAGTTTTCAGGACTGCAGACTTAATCCACCATTTCAGTTGTTCTCCTTCAAGAAAGATTTGTGTTCACAGGAAAATTAATCTGAACTGAAATAGCACATTATTTTGAGCACAACATCTTTAACTCAGATTCGTATTGTGTCCATTTGTGGACAGTCTTATGCTGGAGCAAGAATGGCTTGTTCCTGTTTAACTTACTTTGAAAATGTGTTTAACTAAAGAGGAGCAGGGCACATGAATTATTGAAGAAACATGTCAACACATGGAGCCAGCCACTAGAAATTCCATGGGAAGATGCAAAAGTAAAATTGATCCACATTTATGTAATGGTTAATCTTCTCTTTCTGCTATTGTGCAGTGTCAGAATTCTTCCCACAAAGAAGGAATCTCACTTTGCTGGGCAGGGAAGTAGACATGGTGCTGTTAGGTGTTAAGTTTATCTGTATGACTTAGAAAATTACTTTAGCTGGGAAGTTTGATCCAACCTCCCAACTGGATGGAGGTGGAGACTTGAGTGGTTCAGATTCCAGCTTTAGGTAGCAATAACACCGTTTAGACTCTAGATCTGATCAGAGGTCCCAGAGGAAAATGAAGTCTTAAATTAGAAAGAAAGAAACTTTTTTTTTTTCCCCACTGCTTCCACGTTGACTGCAAATTGTGTAAAAGGATAGAGAAAAAAAAGAAGTCTCTTTCATTGTGGAAGTAATGAGCTCTTTCATTAATAAGAAATTCTAACTATTTCAGGTTTTATTTGGTTCCTCTCTGTTCTCCTATATTCCTTTCTCAGGGGAAGAACAAACAAACAAACTGTATTTTTATGTTTGTCCAGGCAGCAAGTAGAATTTGCTAATAATCCTTTGAGAGCATAGATGTACCATTCAGCCAAAGACATCTGATACACATAACAGTGCAGGAGACCTGCAAAATTAGGCGATTCATTTGCCGGTGCGAGCGCTGGACTTCAAGAGTACCTTAAGCTGTGTGGCTTTACATGAATTACCAGCTCAGGCCAGTAGCTCAGATAGTTCTGAGATCTCTGTTGAGAGATCTGCCTGATATAAACATGCCCAAAGACTTATCTTATAGTCTCTGAACTTTGCACAGACATACAGGTACTAGTCCCTTTATAATTTACCAGATAGCCTTCAACAGTGACCTAACCATGGTATGGGTAAGCTCCAGCAAGTCAATGGAGTATGACCACCCAGCTTCACACTGATAGGCAAATATGGTGGGAAACTTTATTTACTTTTTCTACAGCTGATTTGCTGTGTGATAGATTAGGTCACTCTATGTCTCTCCACTTTTACCGCATACTGCTTTCATAGTCAAGAGTGTGTTTGTTCCAGCTGTGATGTTAAAAACTGTAACTCCATTTACACCTACAGTAATAGTCTGGCTGGAGTTTTTTATATCATTACTGGCAAATACACTCAGTACAGAAGCACATGTATCTTGTGTATGTTTGAAGGTATAACATACGCTCACATTTGTTGGCACTGCAACAGGCTTAGGAATAAATCTGCCTCAATTTCTGGATGAAGGCTGTCTTTCTCCTACTGAAATCTGACATCCAATTCTTGTTCTGTAGCTACTTCAGTATTGTATTTCTTTTCTGTCCTCTTGTGGGTACAGCCACCTGGTCTGGAGTGGTTTCCACGTGTGTGATGCTGCTCTGCTGCCAGGAGCAGAGGACCTGTTTTTTGTGATCTGAAAAGAAACTTCCTGGTACAGTACATTACTAAATGCTAGAGACTTATTTCATGAAATGGGAACGCCGCAGGGGAATCTGGCAAGGAAGATGTGTTTATGTAACTGAATTGAGTGTTGCAACTGCCATCAGTTAGTCCCTTGGCTGGAGTGAGCAAGTTGTGAGAGAAAAACAATCCAGAGATCTTCAGACACTGAGGGCAGCTCTAATTACATACAAATAATTAATAAAAATGAAATGCAATATTATTAGAAAATACAAATACCATTCATTTTCTTACGTGATCATGTGTAGTGAGCTCATTGATAGACACAGAAGCACCCAGGCTTTTGCACTTTTATTTGAAGTACATATTCTTTGGGTGTCTTCAGCACATTCTGATATCCCGGGGAGATTCATGACACAAGAGTAATTGCATATAATGTAAACAAGATCTGCAGTAGTTGGCTCTTTTACTCAGAATCCTTTTCCAAGTCCAGATGTGTGATGTGTAAATGTTAGGAGAACAGAGTCCTTATGAAGTAGTTTTATCAAATGCAGCTAGTCTTCCAGCAAAATGGAGAAAATATAAATTAGAGCTCAAGACCTTGGTCAAATCTGGTGCATAAAGTTTTACGGTTATATTTAATGTTCCATATGTGCTTTGGACAAGAGCCATGTTTGTAAAGAACTGCTTCAATATAATTTTTTAAAAGTGGCACTTTTAGCACAGTATCCTCTGCAAACTGTTCACTGCTCGCCATGTAAGCATGCCAGGATCCACATAAATTGTTTGTTTTCATGGTCTAAGCCTAAGATCAAAATGCCTTTTAGAGTATGGTGATTTTCAAAACATGTCATGGTAGATGTCATAGGTGACTTTTTGAAGCATAACTCAGAAGAGTTGATTAACTTGACTGAAAGAGGTGAGTTTATGATATAAAAATCAGGCAAGAGACAAGGAGTTAGGAAGATGTATAAGTGTCTGCTAGCACTGAATATCTGTTCTGGCCTGTTTATAACATAATCAGATTTTACTATGTTGCATGAGCACTACATTCCTCCTAGCTCTTTTAGGGGAAAAAAAAAAACCAACTCAGACTAAGGAGATTCTACAAATTTGTACCACTTTTCAGAGGCCCTGGTCTATTTTTTTCTTCATTTCCCTAAATCCCTAAATAGCCATCTTTTTTAAAAACTTCCAATGCAGCATCTGGTGTGCTGTTATTGCCACTACTTTTGCTCTGAAAGCGTAGCACTACTGGTTTAGAATGTTCCCATTCATTTTTTCTCTGGTATTTGGCCAAAAAGTTTATTACTAATATAAGAGAAAGAAGCAAATTTTCAAGAGCCCAAATCGGAATGCAATCTGAACAAAAGAACAGCACTGCTTTGACCCTACAGCTCTTTTCAAATTTTGCATAAAATGGAAGAGACACAGCGTCTTGGAAGAAATCACAGGAATTCTTTGTGTTGGAAAGTGTGAGGCAAACTAAATAGATTAAATTAACTTCTGTTATATTTAAACACAAATATAATGCTACAGGCAGAGGGGAAAAAAAGATTATTTACACTTCTAAGCACTCAGGAGGTGTGAGAAATCTGTAGTGAAGGGCTTGAGCAAGTACTTAGCTAAAAATAACTTGTCCAAAACCAAATTACTACTACTATTACTGTGACTACTAATTTCAGCTTCAGAATAATTTGCAGTCTTCCATTTGTCATGTAATAAAATGAGAAATATATCAGGTGCAATTTCAGGTTCATTTGCAATTTGCTAACATATACTAAGAAATAGTGATGGTTAACATGTATATAAATGTATATTAAAATATAATGTCAATCTGTTATCCCAGTAATTAAAAATTAGTTGTGAGACAAGTCCTAAAATAAATGTTGCACTTTAAAGAAACAGAAGTAGAGGTTAAATGGTAACTGTTCTGAACTATAGCTGAGGATTAAAAAATGTTCTTTGAGTCTAGGAGTATGTGGAGAATGTGCATATGGTAGAGTCAGAGATGGTAAGTTTTTTACATGCCTGTGTACAAGATGTTATTGCTTGAAAACTATTATACATTTTTATAATCCTTTAGAATATACAGCTGGAGACTGGTGCCACTAGGACAGTGTCCTTGCTTCAACAGAGATTTACAGAACTTCTTTTGTAAAAAGAACACAGTTGAAAGTCGAAGTTTTCCTTTATTCAAATGTAAACAAAGTTTTTCATTTCTCTTCTGTCTGCACTGAGTCCAGATTTTATTTTCTCGCTTGGCTTTAAAAGTTATCTGTGTGAATTTACAAACTGAAGAACAATAGCACATAGCAAATAGTACAACCACTTCAGTCATAACACTGTAAGGAAAATGTATCTGAACTTAAAAATTTTGTAACTACTGAATGTATCAAATGATATTTTTAAAAGAGAACAGATAATCATTCGTTGCTGTATTGATAGTTACTATATTAACAAGGTAAAATTACTTCACACTAACAAGAAGATACCTCAGTGCTACTTAACATGAATGGTGATTTTACCAGTATGTCTCAAACAATAGGTGTATGTCTTCATAACCTTCAGGTGCTCAGAAAACTTGGAAGTGCCAATAAATTGTGGTATTTTAGTGGCTGTGACTCTATTGCAGGCATTGGTTGGGTTTTTTCCCTACTTAGAGGTATAGTGAATAAAAATACTAGTGAAAACCACTGGTTTAACCAGGAATGGTTAGGAGAATGAGTGCACATAGAAGACTGAAATACAGGTTTCAGAGAGGGAGATCGCCTCTGGTTTATCAAGTAATATATGTATTTGGGAAAGTCTTGTATGTTTATGTGAATGTGAACATAAAGTTGATGTAACAGGGAAGGCAAATGCCTGAAAGACAAAACCAGTATGCATTCAGTTTCTTATCAGTATTACTGCTGCATATCCAGTGCATCTGAGACTTCACTTGGAATATTGTGTATAGATCTGGTGTCCTCAACATAAAAAGGACATGGAACTGTGGGACAAGTCCAGAGGAGGGCCACGAGGATGATCAGGGGACTGGAGCACCTCCTGTATGAAGACAGGCTGAGAAAG
>WYDI02017648.1:0-14794 GCA_009867235.2 Psittacus erithacus | reverse complement strand
CAGGGGACTGGAACACTTCCCATATGAAGACAGGCTGAGAAAGTTGGGGCTGTTCAGCCTGGAGAAGAGAAGGCTGCGTGGTGACCTCAGAGCAGCTGTCCAGTATCTGATGGGGGGCTTATAAGGATGCTGGGAATGGACTATTCATTAGGGACTGTAGTGATAGGACAAAGGGTAATGGGTTCAAACTTGAACAGGGGAAGCTTAAGTTAGATAAAAGGAAGAAGTTCTTTAGTGAAAGCGTGGTGAGCCAGTTGAACAGGTTCCCAAGGAAATTGTGAATGCTCCATTTCTGGAAGTGTTCAAGTCCAGGTTGGATGGAGCCTTGTGTAACATGGTTTAGTGTTTGGTGGTGTCCCTGCCCATGGCAAGGATTGGAATAAGATAATCTTAAGGTCCTTCCCAACCTTAACTATTCCATGATTCTATGATTTTCAAGGATTACAGAAATACCACCACTTCAAGGGTGAGGTCTGTTTGCCAAACACTGTCCCATTACTCCCTTTGCAACAGAAAAGAGTGTTTCAATTTGGAAGATGGAAAGAGTTCAAACAGGAAACCACCCCTTCACTGCAGATGACTTTACAGTTCTTAGGGGGTCTTTTACAAAATCCTGCAGCTGTTGCTCCAGCTGTAATCCACATATCCCAGGGGTGAGATGAGAAGGGCAGGGATAGCTTTATGAGAAGCAAAGGTTTCTTCCACCACACATTCCCTGGGAATGGGTTTGGGCACCTTCTGCTACAGCTCAGCAGCTCCTAAGTGCACTCAGTTACTGCGGTGCATTTGGTAACTTAAGCCTTTGTGGAGCTGCGTTCTCATATTCTTCTCCAGGGACAGCCCTTTGCATAGATAGTTGAAGCAGACCAAAATCCACACTCCCAAAATATGTAGCTTCACTCAACACAGGAGGGTTGGAGCACTGAGCATATAAAGGAGCCCTTCCAAACACATCCAACTACCTCACCCACCCAAAATACAGAGCAGTTCAGGCTGCTTAACACATCTCAGAAGCTGCAAATCAAGTTGTGCTATGCACTGAATTGCTAAAGGCACAGAGAGATAGACACATCCTTGACCTGTGCATCTTAGGATGAGCTGGAGTCTTTTTATCCCCTCTTTCCGGGGCACTTCATCCTGTACCTGACCCTGCTTCTCCGTATTTCCCTCATTTCAGCTAAGCGCTGACAACTCTGTTGCTCTGTCATCCACAAATCTCTGCTCTGTTAAGCCACTTGGGCAGAAGCCAGGCAGGGACTTCCTAGCTGTGGAGAAAACCAGAAAGGCAAAGGTGATAATAAACTTTCAGCCAGTGAGGGTTTCTTACTGTAGCTGAGTGAGTTTATTTCACGTGTGTAAATTAAACCCTGTTAGGGCACTTTCCATTCCCAGATATTGAATCCTCCAACAGATATGACTTCTTTTTTTCTTTTGTCTACTCAAAATGAGCATCTTTACTGCAGATGTATTTATGTTTGCTTCTGTGTGCATAAAAAAGCTGCTCTGTAGTACTGCTTGCAGAGTCTGAGAGCTACCTACAGCCAGTGTAAATCTACCTCTATCCATTGCACTGATTATTAATTTTCAGTTGTTCCTACGGTCTTCTGTTTCATCTGCTTGCTGCCACTCCTCTTTCTGTTGTTGATCAGAGCCACAACCCAGGCAATGTACAACACTTTCCACTTCTGTTAAGAGCTATTTGGCAAGAAAATAGTAAACAGTAGGACTTATATGCTGGAAAGGTTTCTCATTGGAACTGTTATGGCATTCTGCTCTTTGCTAAGGCCTAACACATTCATCTCCCACAAGATTTGTGAGAATGGATTATTTCCTTGAAAACAAACATGCTCTAGGATTCGCAGCCCCATCACCAAGGCAAAGGAGCCTTGGTGGATATGAAAGGATATGAAACTTTACCAACTGAGATTAAATGCAGGAAGTTAAGTGAATGGTCTCTGAAATTGCAAAAATGGATGAAACAGCAGAAAACTGCCTTGTCCTGTGTCATAAAACTGAAGCAAGTCCGGCCAGCTTTGTCATTCTCATGGAAACCCTCTGTCTTGAAGTAGGTCTGGAAAATGAGTCTCTTCGGATATGGACTTTCCCCTGGAGCCAGGAGAACAGGATAGGGGTCTGAAGCTGAAATTTAAAACTTAACTGTAATTTCCCCTCCAGTCTTGAAAGTCATCCTCAGGCTTCCAAACCTCTCTAGTATTTCAGGACATTTCAATATCACTGATGAATACTACAGTGCTGCAGGTGACCAGAAAAACAAGCAGCCTTGAGGTCCAGGCTCATGGCAGGAAGCAGAGAGCTTTTCTAGTCCCAGCTTCCAGATACCAGGCCAAAGAAACTAACAGGGTAATGCCAGGAGCCTGGCAAAACTGGTACTCCATCCTGCAGAACAGATGCACGCAAGAGGGAGAGAAGAGAGAATGCAAAAGTGTCTGAAGCTGAAGATGACCAAACAAGAGGCCAAGATCTTCCAGCCAAAGTGCACATTACCTTGGGAACCACTTTGCCACAGTAAGTAATTGGAGCTAGGATCATGATGGTGAAAAGAATGATTTCCATTGGAGTTTCCATAGGTACTGGCATCTCAATCTCATTTCCACAGGCATCCAGGTCACACTAGAGGAATGCCCACTGCTGATATGAAAAGTGATAGTGACACCTGGAAAAAGGGCAGGGAACACAAAAACAAACAAGTCGAGTAATCCAGATGAATGCGCTTGGCTTTGCTTTGACCTGTATTTCAGTAGGCATCATGAAAGACATGACTACATGGCCTTTCTTGGGGTCCCAGAGAGAATTCCTGCGCTGGACATCACGGCTGCCTCTATACTAGTGAATGGTATGGTACCTGGTGGCAGCTCATCACCACGTAGATGCTGAACCACCAGTACAGACCTAGGTATGTGCTGACTATAACCACCTAGCTCACTTCCAAGCAACTCTTCACTCCCACTGGCAGCAATGATTTGAATACCATGGAAAATCTGCAGCTAAAAGAGATGAGTTGCTCACTAACCCAGTACGCCTGTATTCAGAGCATCAGCCTATTGGAAGAGAGCCTGACCCTCTGCCTAAAGTTGGTACCTATTTGACATGCAGCACAGAGCTTTTTGACACCCTACTCTAGCCATAAGACAAATACAACCTGCTCTTCATCAATTCCTGCCCCACTCCTATCCAAGGAGACAAACTGACGTTCTTTATCATAAGTGGGTTTCCAGGGAGCAATTGTACAGACTTGCAGCTGCACGGACTGAGAAAGTGAGACCTGAGAACATGTCAAGCTGGACAAAAACAACAGTGGGTATCCAGAGCAGGTGATGAGTGAAGTGATGAATGTGCATTACAAGGACTATTTATTTTGGGAGCATACATCAGCAGCAGTATCCAGAACCATACACAAGCTCTGAGCATGGACAGCATTGATTGTGCTACGGCTGGGGAATTGCTGTTTATAGGTGCTGCGAAAAACAGACATCTGAATGTTTGGTCTGATTTCCATAACTGCACATGTGGCTGGGCTGGAGACATACCACAAGAGGGAGCTGGACACCAGAGATGGAAGACATTCCTCTCTAGCCTTCCCAATAGCCACAGCTAAAGGCCATCCAGTTGTTGAACCCACGAATGTATCTAGACAGTTTCCCAATACTTGAATACAGGATTATGCTCACTGATGTCCCATCCCTGGAAGTGTTCCAAACTGAATTGGATGGGGCTTTGAGCAACCTGGTCTAGTGGAAAGTGTCCCTGCCCATGGCAAGGGGGGTTGGAATTGGATGAGCTCTAAGGTCCTTTCCAACCTAAGCCATTCTATGATTCTCTTTTACTCAGCACTGGTGAGACACATCTGGGGTATAGCGTCCAGTTTGGGGCTCCCCAGTACAGGAGAGACAGGAACATACTGAGCAAGTCCAGCAAAGTGCCATGAAGATGGTTAATGAATTGGAGTACCTGTCATACAAGCAGAAGCCAAGAGATCTGGAACTGATCAGCATGGAGAATTGAAGGCTCAGGCTGGGATCTTAGGTACAAATATCTGGTGGGGGAGAGTAAAGAAGGCAAAGCCAGACTTTTCTCAATGGAGCCCAGTGACAAAAGCTCAGCTCCAGAGAGTGATTTCCCCACCAACAAAGGATAACACAGAGCACACAAACACTGGCTGCATTTCACACAGCTACAGACCAGACTAACAAGAGCATTTTTATCATTTACATGATTTTAAAGCATCCTATGGAGTCCACGAGCTGATGCAGCTCCCTGCAGGTCAACCTGAGCGAAGGAGCACAGCCAAACTCCACAGTATAATGGCAATCTGCTACAAAATGGTTTTCAATGCACCTCCTGAAGGCCACTGAGCCTTGAGAGAAGTGTGGAGACAGAGTGTGTGAAGCTGGATTAGGGCAATTGCAGTCTTTCCTGCCAGAGCTGACAAGTTCAAGCACTACCCAGCTAACATAGCTGTGCAGATCCTGCCTCATGAGCTAACACAGTCAGGGATCATTCAGGCATTTCTCTGGGAGAGCTAGTCTAGTTGGGAACCAGCCACCAACCCCTCTTCTGATCATGTCAGCCACTGGGCTCGGTCCAAGGGGTGGCTCAGAGCCACCTTCCCACAGAGAACAGCAGGCAGAAATGTATCAACCAGCTTCCCCAGCAGATACCTGCAGAGTTAGGACATAGACCTAGCTCTCCTAAATCACACAGGATCTAGCTGTCAGACACTAGCCCCAGCTGCCTTGTTTACAGCACAAAGTGGTCTTCACACATGCCTAAATGCAACTTGCTTGTCATGTGTGTAACCTGCATGCTCATTTTGCACATCATTAAACGGTTACCCAGTGCTCACTCAAAGCTGGTGGCACAGTCCCAGGCAGATGGTACCCAAAATTTACACAACAGGCATATGGCACACCTTGATCCTTTTGACAAGGAATAGCCTGTCCTGTTTTAGTCTTCCCATTTGAATTCCAAAGCCTAAAAGACAGAAGAAGATACCTATGTTCCTGAGTGCCCAGCACAGATTAGTGATGGGCATCTGACTTGACACGGATTGAATTACACCTGGATGCATTTCTATCATTTGTATCTTTCTGCACCAGTCCTCTAGGGAATCTCAGTCCTTGGGCCACCAGGAATGCTTTGATCATCTAAGGTACACAGCCATGAGCAGGAGTTCCTGCACCTGACTCCAGCACCCAATCTGGGACCTAGCCCAGACCTTTTCAAAAAGTGATTGTAGGAAACGCAAGGATTCCATCAGACAGTAGTTGCAGTAGTGAAACCCTCCCCATAGCTGGCTGCACCTAGGATCCAGTGTACCCACCACATGGCAGTGAAGATCATCACTGCCTCTAATTTAAAGCAGGCTGCTACCAAGGACCTCATTCTCACATAGGCATCAGCAGACTCTGACACTGTTAATTATTAACCAGCTCTGGTAATCTAAACAAAACATCACTCCAAGACATCCATCACTGCCAGCCAGTGGCTTTTTCGCGACTCCTTTCCACCATGTCAACTTTAAAGAATCAGAATAGGACAGGAGAGTTCTGAATCTGTTCCCTTGAGGAATGAGCCACCCCACTTCTCAATGGATGAAAGTAGCACTACCTGACAGTAAATCCTTCCAGCCCCCTGCACAGCATCCCTTTCACACAGAGCAGAAAAGATGCTGTTGAAAATGCCCTGAGCACCCCTGAAACATGAGAGATGTGAAGCCTGAAACTCAATCTGATCAGATTCCCTATGAGTATCTCCCAATCAAATTACTCAGTGCCTGTCTCTTCTTTAGGGATGTAAAGATTCATTTTACCAATGAGAAAGAACAGGCAGCCCCAGAAGAAATTAATAGTAAAGGGGAAAAAATTATTTACTGCGCTGAACTGAAGCAGCTTCCCCTGCAAGTTTCTTGTAACATGAACTACTGGGTGCAAACTCAGTGGATGGCAGTGTCTGACTCACTCACAATGGCTGGTAAGGCCAAATTGGACAGGGTCTGGAGCAACCTGGTGTAGCGGAAGGTGTTTCTTCCCATGGCAGGGAGTTGGAACTAGATGATCTTAAGGTCATTTCCAACCTAAACCCGTCTGTGATTCTATAATTTTATGAGCCTTGCTTATCAGCAATGCCAACCTGACTGTCACTATCAGATGCTCTGCTCTTAGGGGAAAAAAATTATCCAGTCTCCTGTTAAAAATACCTCCATAAAAAGAGACGCACCCTAGGAATAAACATAGTGAGAATAACGTCATTCAGCTCACATAGATGATGAGGCTGTGTCCAAAGGGCTGAAGGAAGCAAATTCATAAAACTAGATCAGTTCTGGCTGCACTCCAGCTTTTGGGTGAATTTGTGGGGTTGAGTCTTTCAGCCATCACTGTAAAAGACTCCTAAAGGAAATTAAACTGTGGTTTGAATTAGCCTAAAGAGTTTCTTAAGTTTAATAGCTTTTTCTTTGTTCTTTCTCCCATAATTCACTCTCTCAAGACTTCCCTTTTCATACTCTTCTCTGCCTTTCCCAGTGATTTCACAGCCTTATAAGCCTCTATATATGCCACTTGTCTAATATTCCAGATTTCTCTAGCAAGCCAGTGGGGGCAGGTTAAAAAAAAGAAGGAAAAATGCCCCCTTAATTTCTCAAATGACTGATAAAAAGCAACTAACAGTAGAAGATCACCAGGTCCTTCGTACCAGTATGTTAACAGAATAATGCCTCCAAAAACTGCCTAGAAACGGGACAACTTGACGGGTTGCTGAACATGTCACACTGTAATGCACACTCTCAGGTCAGTGTTTTGAGAAGGAAGGATCCTGAGCTGTTTTGGATAAGAAGAATTACACTGGAGAGGTTGAGCTCAGGTATACCAAGAGTCCACTTTGGAGCCTTGAGTCCTTGAAGTGGTAGAGGAGGAGAAGGGACAGAGTTAAACGAGAATTAGCAACAAAACAAAATAGCAGCAGGGAACAGGCTATTTGGAGAGGCTGTTGGCAAGACACCAAGGACAGAGCAGGAGGAAAGGTGGAGAATTCAAGAGGGAACCTTCTTAACTTTTTCTTGGAGCTCACCAAGTGGGAGGAGAAACAAACTGGTAATATCAGGACAGGAGCCATGCTAGCCTACATAAGCTGGTGGGCCATTTTCTTTTCCTCACTCTCTTTGCCTTGCTTGTCTTCTGTCCTAGTCAGCAAAGCAGCTGCTACCCCTGAGCTCTTCGGAGAGGTAAGAGCATTCTCTTAGTTCCTTTTAATGAACAGCAATGAAAGTGCACTCTCTTACTGACTCACTTGGATCTTTCCCCCAAAATACCTGACAAACAGCATTTGAGCAGTCTTGCTGAGCAAAAGCAGCTAAGGCTCAAGACATTCACTAAAGAGGTGAGCAAATGTCACAAGGATTCCAGTTACTGAGAATTTTCTAGCTGGGTGAGGATTTATTATTAAGGCTTAGCCCAGTTGGCTGAACCTCTAAGAAAAAGCTAAATTTAATAAATAAATAAATAAATAAAAGCCAAACTTGCAACTCTTTAACATCTCCTTTTACTGCCTTTCTGTTCTTCAAAATAAAAAATGCCCAGATAGCAATAATGTAGAGTTAATGTGATAGTGTGTCTGGATTTCTCTGTCCCCAAGAGACAGATCTCTGAAAATTGAATCAGTAATGGGCTTAATGAATACTTGAATCTAAGGGATAAGCGTGCTTAGAATGTCTCTTCTATGGGAAAACCTGAACTACCTTTTTTTTTTTTTTCAGTGAGGTTCAAGTGCATTAGACTCTGTTCTGGGGAGTGTGCTGGTGCAGGTTTTTTTTCCTATACATAACACAATACTACACTTACCAGCTTTGCTAAACCACTGGTAATGTTACAAGGGCTATGCTAAGAATCTGGCCCTTTCCTCCAATTGTACTTGGATGCAGGAATTCCTCTAAAAACATGCTGCACAGAGAGCTGGCTGCTCTCATGCTTCACAGCAACAATTCAGAGTATGCAAGATTCAATGACTGTAATTGTACAGTGGCAGTTCCTTGGAGAAACAAATACCACACAATAACTTAAATCCCCTTGATTTACAGAATAACATTAATTTTATCAGGGAGAGAGTAAAATTCTAGAAAGAAGAGAAAGTAGTAGATAACTTTGCTGCATTTTCAGAGATAAAAGCCAAACTCATAAAGGCACCAGTTTGGAATTAACTATTTATTACCTAGGAGTATTAAAGTAATTAGCCAAATCAAAGCCTCTATTCCTATCCAAGTGGCAAACATAGCACTGCTCTTACCATGAATACCATATCGCAAACATGTGACGGGGCTGGTCTCCACTTCATCAGGTGAATAAAGAGTAGTCACAGGCCAGATGCTGCAGCACCAGCACGAAGTCTGCCTCACTGTAGCTTTAATGAGTTATTACTGAGATGCAGCTTTAATGAGGCATTACTGAGATGCCATAGGTATGTTTTGACATGGAAGAAGTGTACACAAGTGGAAGAGAAATTGAATTAAGGAGACATGAAGTTGCATAACACCAGTGCTCTGCTACAGAGACATTCATTAACTCTGAAAAGATGATAGAAATAACAATAGATAAGCTTCTTGGCCCTGTGATGTTTTTATTTTCATGAAAGAAAAACATCTTTTTTATTTTTTCTGTTCTCACAGGTTCCATTTCATAGCTGATACAAAAGCATTCAGATACTTTTAGCTGCAAAACTTTCCTTCTTGCTTATGTAAGGATGACAGAGAGACGTTATCCAACAGCACAAAGATAACTAGGCAACAGAGGCAGCAAATATCTGGAATTCCTGGAGAAAAGCAGCAGTGCTCCACGTCTAGTTGTCACTTTTCCACCATGGGAGAATAGTTTTAAGTAGCTCCTCTGCACTTGCAGCAGAGCACAAATCAGTCCTTGCACCACAGAGATGAAAACCCCATTCAGACACACTGCTGCTCCTTTATCACACCACTTACACACCAGCAATGCATTTCCTACCAAATCCATGTAGCACCTCTCCAGAACATACAGGAGGTCAGGCACTGCACTTCAAACTGTGTGTCTTAACACAGCTTTAGTTAAGAATCTGACATAAAAAAACCAACGCTTCCCCAGGCAAATAGAAATGAGGACTAAAAACTAAAGTTAAAAATCCTGACCCCTGCAGAAGCCAAGCAATCTGTTCCAACAGAATAGTCCCTTCACAATCATTTCCTTTCTTCATGCACTAAGAGAAAAAAAAAAAAAAAAAGCCCTCTGACTGAAAAGTGTGTGTTAACTTAATTTCAACAGCCGGTCTTCAGGAGACCTGCTCTAGTGTGGCCTTCATGCAGAACATGCACACTTCATCTTCAATTAAAATACAGACATCACTGTCTAAAAATTCTCTGAACATCTCCATTATTCTGGGATGAGGGATCTTTTGTCTTCTATCCTTTCTTAAACAGCTGCTATTGTCTACTGCCTAAACAAGTAATGTGTTAGCAGATCATAAATCTGAGCATATATGATAGCTACTGCTTCTTACAGTATCAAAAATTACTAAAACTGCCCAAAATATTCTATGTTGGTGCCAGTTTCCAAGTGGTGACTACTTAATATCATACAATCATGGGCTGGTATGGATGGGAAAGGACCTTAAAGGTCATCCAGTTTTAGCCCCCTGCCACAAGCACGAACACCTTCCACTAGACCAGGTTCCTCCAAGCCCCATCCAACCTGGCCTTGAGCACTTCCAGGGGTAAGACAACCACAGCTTCCATGGATAAGAAATACTTCTTTATACTTTCTTTGGGCAGCTAAGTAGAAGTAACACAAACCCTCCATGCTGTGTGTTTCTGGATGGATGGGACAAGCCTCAGGGCTGTGGCAATAGCTCAACCTCTGCACAACCGAGTCAGTCCTCATGCAGCACTGAGATGTAAGTCAGGATGGTTGTGAAGCCAGTAGGGCTGGATCAGGGTCTATTACAGTGTCACAAAGGTCTTGCCAGAAACCAGTGGTGCTCTTGGCCTACCCATTATGTATCAGGCTGCTCTGCAGGTGGTAAGGGTGTTCAATCATGATTTCATTTCCCCTTACCATATATGAGTTGATAGGAAGGATGAACAGAAGTTCTCACGAGGTGTCTCTATGTAGAGGGACACATTACTTGATAAACAGGGACATAATGAACATGGCCCATGCTACTGGCCAGAAGATAGCCATGATTACCCCACAACCACTGTAATTTTGAGTGTTCTGTAAGAGCACACACACAGGGCATTAGCACAGCCTTCATGGAGGGTAAAGTTCAAGCCAGGCTGGTGGAAGCCATTCACCTGGTCTTTTTGCTGTCCCAATTGCATCAAGACAATTTAATTTCTTCCCATGAAAACCCAGAGCAAAGGAGTTCTGCACTCTCAGGTTTGCACCATGCAGGACTGCCTGAAGTATGCACTTAAGGCACCTTCCCACAGCAATGCAATTCATCAGGTTTTGATGAATTAAGGCCTCCAACTTGACAAGTTTTCTTTTCCACTGTGAAAGTGGACCAGGTGGTGACTCCAATACTTCTTTTATGCCCATTACATCCCACATTGAAGAGTCCTGCAGTGCAAACCCTTCCTCAATCAGCAGGCAGGGGAAACATACTGGGCATGCTAGTACAGGACACACAGCATCACTCAGCAAGTGTAATAGCCCTTGACTTCATGGATTAGCAACAGAGAAAGCCTGTCATACAAAGAGAAAGATTCTTTAAACTGAAAATACAGATGCACTTTCATGAAAAATGAAGTGCATTTATCTTGGCTGGAAATTTTGATTTACTTGAAAGTGCATCAAATTTACTTATTCCATTATTTCAGAATAAAATATGAGAAAATTGAAGGTCAATGAATCAAGGTAATGAATTATAACTGAGCCAGAAAAAAAGCCTTCCAGCACAGAGACACTGTACCTAGCAACACTTTCATCCTTTTATTTCTTCTTCCTTTAGTTAAGCTCCTTTTGCTTTCATGTCCTATGCAAAGTCAAATTCAACACTCTTCCCAGTACTGGTCCTGTCTTCTACCTCTTTCATGCGGAACCTACCCTTGCATTAGCTGAGCCCTTGCAGGCAGCAGAAAATGTCTATTTATAATTTGTGCAAACACTTACTGTTTCCTGAAATGTCACCATCAGCCTCTGATAACATACAGTAAGAAACCAGCCAGGATGTACCTTAACCAGCCATTCCCCTATGTGGACTCAGAGCTGCTTTACCACAAGTATGGATCTGCAAGTGTAATGCCCAGGGGTGAGGCTGCTTTAGCTTAAGTACTCAGCACCCTCATTTCTGAAGTATGGATTCCCTTCCCCAGCTGCCAAAAGGGCTTTTACTGAAGTTGGAAGTAAGTCAAGGACTAATTCCAATACTTACATGTTTGTGTCATCCTATTTAGACTATTAACTCCAAAACTGAATTCTTTACTTCTTGCACAAGCTGCTACTCACCAGTGAGACCTGAAGCAGCTCTGATTTTGTATTCATTCAACAACACACCTTATCACGTGCATCTTTTGTCTTGACAATTATTCATAATTAGACCTACTCTTCAGCAAACAGTACATTCCAGGGACAGGTTTGGCTGGTTTAAATTTGCTGGTTTCATATTGAGAACTGGTCTTTAGACAAATAATGAATTGGCTATAGCACATTGTTTTTACAATTCAGTATTTATAGCTGGTGAAAGTCTCCCATTCATGTGCCTGAATGAAGCTATGTGGACCTGCATGAGTTGCCAAAAGGTATTCCAGCTGCTCCTAATCCAAAGGACATGTCTCTCATAGGGTATCCTGTCTCTGCCAGCCCTGTGCCAGTTTCCCAAACACCTCATTTAGGCCTAGACACCTCTGTTTAACCTATAATGCTCCCCTGCCTTGTTTAAGTCTTGATATAGTTCCTGTTAAATGTAATAAGTGTCTTTTTATTAGTCCCTGAGAGTTTCTTATTTACATGTGGTCACCTATCTTGTCTTATGCTAAAGAAGAATGGCCAGCTGTCCTAGTTTTGACTGAAATAGAGTTATTTTTCTTCCTAGTAGCTGGTGCAGTGCTGTGTTTAGGCTTTAATCTGAGAACAATGCTGATAACACGTCGCTGTTTTAGCTGTTGTTCAGTAGCACTTACCCTGATCAAAGACTTTTCCGTCTCTCATGCTCTGCCAGTGGTGAGGTGAACGGGAAGCCGGGAGGAAGCAGAGACAGGACACCTGACCCGAAATAGCCAAAGGGGTATTCCATACCACAGCATGTCATGCCCAGTATATAAACTGGGGGGAGTTACTCAGAAGGGTCTGATCGCTGCTCGGGTCAGGCTGGGCATCAGTCAGCAAGTGGTGAGCAATTGCATTGAGCATCACTTTTTTATTCCTTCCTCTCACTCTTTCTCTCCCTTTATTACTTACTATTATTATATCATATTTTACTCTTATTTAAATTTTTAAACTGGTGTTAGTTCAACCCATGGGGTTTTTCATATTTTATTCCAATTCTCCTCCCTGTCTCCCTGTGGAGTGGGGGAGAATGAGCGAGCAGCTGTATGATAATTATCTGGGGGAAGCAAACACTCTGAATTTGGCCTACATTCTCCTAAATAAGTGCTGGGTACTTCTAAACATGGGACAGCTGAAAGTACAATTCAGTAAAGAAAAATTTATTGTACCTATGAATGTGAGTAGCAAAGTATGACGCAGTGAATAACGCTCTAGCTAAACCATGCTCATGGGAAAGGTAGAGGTGATCCCAACAGGGACAGCATAGGGACCTATAAACCTAACTTTACGTGGCTATTATTGGTGGCTGATGGATAAATTCAAACTGGAAATAAGTGTTAACCAGCAGAGGAAACTCGATCAGTGAAGCAGCTTCCTAGTTGCGGTGGACTTCTATGGAGTTGGATCTTCAGGTAACTTTCAACTCCTGTGAAGCCAGTGTCCTCTGATGCCACCTTGCTCTTCTTGAAGTCACCCTTTAAACCAAGAACTGCTTGATTTCTAGAACACATAGTGTAGCTGAACAGGGTGCTAAAATCAGGTAAAAGACAATTAACCAAAGGCTCAGTGGTTTCTTGTGGTGTTCAAATCCATGGCTGCATGGAAGCCTGGAAGGATAGAGAAGGGTCCCAAAAGCACATGAAGAGGGATGTGAGAATCAGGTGTTCGAAGTAAGGATCTTCCACTTTCTGGCTCCAAAATAAAACATGATGAGTGAATAAAGAGGGAACAGTAAAAAGTATTGTAATGAACTGTCTTTTTTCCCCCCCCCCCCTTTAATTTTACCAAAGGGTTGGAATATCAACATGGAAAACAGTGTTGATATCAAGATAGAAAACAAGGGAGAAAGAAACCCAGTAAAGCAGAGTCCGCTGATGAGAGGTGGGAAGAGGTTCTGCAGAGGTGTTGGGTACCTCACTGGAGACATGAAAGAATTTGGAGCCTGGCTAAAAGGTAAAGCTCCTTCCTTGTGACTGATCAGGAGATTCCAAAGAAGAATTACATCAAAGAGTAATAACTAACTTCTCAGTAATGTGATTCAAGTTATACTAGTGCAGAAACAACCTCTGTCTTGATTTATTTCCATTTTGTGGGGAAAAGATCAGCTATGTGCAGACACACACACACTGCTTATATCTTGATGATGACTGATACGACATTTGCCTCCCAACATGCCATGTACAAAGCAAATTTAATCCCAAAAAACATATCCTGAGATGGTTATTCTGTGCTCTGCCGTTCTTCATAAGACTCCCTGTTCTTTCAGCTGAGCAGTTTCTGTCAAGCCTAATGCCACTGTGAAGTTAAATTACATATAGGTAGGTGTTCTTGGTCCCCATAATTAATCAGTAATGGGATACACACACGATTTGCCACCTGAGGCACAGATATAAATTAGCTGGTTCACATGAATCTGGTCCAGGGTACTTTATAATATAAGACTCTGGCAACCACACAGCTCATCTCATCTTTCCAGCTGTAAGATTTCACTACAGACCATAATAAATCCCAGTCAGATTTTACTGTTTTGTTGATTCATTGCTTCAGTTGTACTGCCAAGTTCCACTGTCAAAACTCTTCCTGAGTTTCAAAGAATCAATGCCAAATCAGGACCACCTGCATATTTGGTTGGTTTGTTTTTTCTATTACTATTTAATTTGATCTCTTCCAGATAAAACTTTCATGATCCAGTTTGTTGACTGGGTGCTGCGTGGGATATCCCAGGTGATGTTTGTCAACAATCCCATCAGTGGGATCATTGTCATTGCTGGCTTCCTGATGCAGAACCCATGGTGGACACTTGCAGGCTGTTTAGGAACAGTTGTCTCCACTTTAACAGCACTTATGCTGGGTCAGGATAGGTAAGTCCATCGTTTTCCACTTCAGATACAGACTGTCTCTTCAGTGCTGACTTATGTGTTAAACAAGCAACATGGAGTAAAAGTACATATCTAGCATTCCTGGCTAATAGTCTGGTCCTGTAGGACCAGACAAATCTTCATTATCAGCTGTATCTGTTGCAAAAGGATGCTGGATATAATTGCAGAAAAGGTAGTTGCTGAGAGGACAAGGGACTCAAAAATGGGAAATCCAAGTTCAGCTGCATGACATCCTTGTCTCTAAATTGAAGAGACATTAATTTGATAGATGGACCATTCAGTGGATAAAGAACTGACTGGCTGCCCCACGCAAAGGGTTGTGGTCAATGGCTCAATGTCCAGCTGGAGACCAGTAACGAGTGGTGTCCCTCAGGGATCAGTGTTGGGACTGGT
>WYDI02017647.1:0-10087 GCA_009867235.2 Psittacus erithacus | reverse complement strand
GGGAAGGGAAGGGAAGGGAAGGGAAGGGAAGGGAAGGGAAGGGAAGGGAAGGGAAGGGAAGGGAAGGGAAGGGAAATCAACAAGCTAGCAAAGGCCATGTGTCAGGCCAGATGTCTCAGCAGTCACACATTGCTTGTATATTATATTGATCTTTATAAATAAGAAGATTCTAAGGCATGATGAAAAATAAACAAGATTTGCTCTTCCCACACTTTAGGGGAATCTGTAAAGTCTGATTTTTTTCAGCTTCTTATTTGCATTGAAAATCAAGTTGCCACGGAATATATGCATACACATACACATATAAAGATATATATATAGATATAGATATAGATGATAGATATAGAGATATATATATAGATACAGAGAGACAGACATACTCACAGACATAGACATCTACAACTGTTGTAAAACATAATTTTGTGTCACGGAGCTGAAGGAGCTTTGAATGTCACAGCATTTATCTGATATGCAATACACACCACCCCTGCAGCACTAAGGAACTCCTTTGTCTGCTTCAGCTCTTTTTCAGATGGCTTCATCTGAAGCTATCACTGCCATTCTGCTTCTGAAAGCAGCTCTCCATGCAGAAGGTGGTCACCCCACCCTGCAGGATGCTCTTCTATGACTTTACCCAAGGTCACACTCGCACAGGCATCTGCTTGGAAGCAGATGTTCCCTGCTCCTTTGCAAGCATTTGATACTTGGGAGCAAGGAGAGATGGGTATTGAGCCTATCAGGCATGCTGTACATAGTTATGTGGCTTGTGGTGATACAGAGGTGCCACTCATGCTGCTTTGCCACAGCAAGCCACTATCAATGAGTCTCTCCAACACGCCACCGCATTTATATATTCCAATGAGCCAGATAATTCCATCTGAGGCCAGCAACAAGACTGTCAGGAGAAACAAACCCTCTGCTAGAAGACAATAAAGAATATGGTTGAATTGCGAAGTATAACAAAGATTAGAACAGAACTCTTGCAGCTCCATCTCTGTCCTGTTGGTGATGGTGAGAGGTTTCCATTGTAATCATCATACACTGAGGTCCTCTGCTGGGTGAAGGGGAGAATCAGGAAAGCCTGAGCATCTTACCTGTGCTAGGGCTTCCTGATATGGGAAAAGACCTTGATGTAAGATAAAAATAAAGGGCCTTTTTGATGCTTAAAGGGCCTTTCCGATGCTTAAAGGGCCTTTCCGATGCTAAGTACAAACCAAAGTCAAGCCTTTACCATCTGAGGATGTACATTTTGAAGAAAATTCTGTGACCAAGCATGTGGTGTCTGAATGACTCAGAGAGGACCTAGGCAGACATTTCAGCATGGTTGCAAATAGCAGAGCTTCTTGTTATCACTTATAGTTCCACTGACTCTTATAGTTGTCTGGATTTGGTGTGAATGTAACACTGGTGTACATCCTTACTTTTGCAATTAACAGAGTTTAAAAACTTATGTAAGTGTGGGTGTTTATAAAGATATTTCTTGTTAATTTAAACTTGAACATGAAAGTTGGTTTTGCTCCCTTCTTCCCACATTTTATAGCAAAAAATGGCCAAAATGTAACACATATTTTTTCCTTTGTTTTGCATTGAGATTTGCAATATGCATTTTTCAAATGCATTTGATATTTCACTTCCTCAATCATCCATTTATTTTTTTCCTTTGTCTTAAATATTTATTTCTTTTAGAGATCAAAAAAAGAGAAGGAAAAATATAGGAGGAAAGGCGAAAATGGAAGAAAAAACATAAGTGAGAAGCTAACACAAAAATAAATAAAAACAGTCAAAACAGTATAGATACAATACATTTTTGAGAAATATGATACTATACATATACATATTTCAAAATTGGGCTTTGTGCCTTAAATGTACAAAAGCATTTTTTGCAGATATGCTGAATGCGCCTAATACTGATGTGAGTAGACATAGAATCAGAATAGTTAGGGTTGGAAAGGACCTTAAGTTCATCCAGTCCCAACCCCCTGCCATGGGCAGGGACACCTCCCACTAAACCATGTCACCCAAGGCTCTGTCCAACCTGGCCTTGAACACTGCCAGGGATGGAGCATTCACCACTTCTTTGGGCAGCCTATTCCAGTGCCTCACCACCCTCACAGTATAGAACTTCCTACTTATATCTAACCTGAACATCCTCTGTTTAAGTTTGATCCCGTTACCCCTTGTCCTATCACTACAGTCCCTAATGAAGAGTCCTTCCCCATCATCCTTGTAGGCCCCCTTCAGATACTGGAAGGCTGCTCTGAGGTCTCCACGCAGCCTTCTCTTCTCCAGGCTCAACAGACCCAACTTTCTCAGCCTATCTTCATATGGGAGGTGCTCCAATCCCCTGATCATCCTCATGGCCTCTAGACTTGCTCCAACAGTTCCATGTCATTCTCATGTTGAGGACACCAGAACTGTACACATAGCTATAGTGGTCATGTTATCTTCTAAACAAGCATTTTTAGATTGCTTCATTTATGTCTCGGCATGTAGCACAATTAGAATTAATAAATGAGCCTTAATTAGTGTTCACAGGCAACCAGGTGAGCAAGTGCTTATGCTAATAGTGCAGATGATCTTCCTGCTTTGTGTATATGCTTGATTTAAGAAAAGGATCAGGTGTTCAAGATGTGGATGAATAGCTGCTACCTCAGATGCATGACTTTGCCTACATCCTGTCATGTACATTCAATAAATCAAGTGGGAAAATTCGTTGTATTAAGATTTTGTAAAGAAAAAGACTTTCAGTATTTCATGTATGGCATAAACTATTAAGTACATCTACAAAGTTTGCTGCACTCTATCCTCCAAGCAGTTATGATGCATAAACCCATACTACACACCACCCTAATGCTGTTCTTTATTGCAGCCTTCCAACCCCATTAAATAGCAGGTTTTGAGTGGAAGAGTGTAGTTTTCAAACATTGCCATAGTGTCAAAAGTAACTTCAGGGATTTCTTATACATAAATGAAGCATCTTGTACTCATAAAGTAGCCCCCCTATGCCCTATTCACCTCCATAGCTGCAAGAAACATGGGGGATAGGTTAGAAGAGAGAGAAGAGGGAGTGAAAATGCTCTTATTACTTTCATAGTCCCAAATAACTCTGAAAATGCTTCCCTGCCTTTTCCTGTAACCAGCATACGCTGCAAATTCTCCCCCACAGAGTCAGACTTGCTGCATACTGCATCCTTCATTCAAAGAACAGAAAGTGCTTTAAAAGACATCAGTTTCAAGGCCCATTAAAATCAATGTGCATCTTTTCCAATAATGTCAAGAGGCTTTTAATCAGGCTTTAAATTACTCCCCAGCTTCAACAGAGTTCTGAGTTGTTTCTTTCCCACAAATGCATTTTCCCTGCTTGAACCTCATTTCCTGTCTCTCCTTCTAATCTCCTTTTTAGGGCCCTTCTGTTGTTTCTCTCTCCTTACGCTGTATTTTGCAACACTTCCCACCATAGTGTCATCCTCACGGTGAATTAATGTGCTTCTTCCTGTATATCATTAACAAAGGCATTAAACGGGATCCCAAGTTTAAACTGTCTGTGATACACCACAGCCACACTGTAAGGAATGAGATGCATTCCCCCATTCCCTGTGGGATTATATAGGTTCTCAAAACCCCTCACTCTTGGCTCATCAAAGAAAGCTTGTCAAGCCCATTCAATTGCCTTTTTTTCTCTCTCAGTAGAACAGTCTAACACACACCTATAAATGGACATATCTCTATCAGAGTGAAGAAACAGACTGAAGAAAGGTAAGGAAATGGTGTATGGCAGAGCTACATAAAATTCATATTTATACACATATAAAAATACATTTAATAACTCTGGCATGTTGGGGAAGCCTGACATATTTTTGATTGAATCTGGCCCTCACTTTATATTACAGTTCCATCAGTTAAAGGTGCCACACTCACAATAACTAGCAGCAAATAAAATATTTATTGCGCCCCAACTACTGCAAGTAGAGAATGTTCTTTCAGTGTCTGGTATTTGAATACTTTATATTCATCTACAGTCAGAGAACAAATCATATTATTATTTGCCACATTCCTTGAATAACCTTTCAATGGTACAGATAAATCAGGCACTTTCTTCTCTTAATTACTCATCCGAGGGGGGTAAATGTTTCTGTTATTTTGCTGAGCCTTATTAATGCAAGCAACCCTCCTAGCATCCTAACACCATAGAGTTGTTTGCACCAGGGATATTTGGGAGAATACAGAAGGCGTCATGGAGGCAATGTGCATGTATGTACGAACATCCATGTGAATACGTAGGTACAGAGGGGTCTCTGCAGGGGTCAGTAGCATGAGTCTGGTAGTAGACAGAGGGTGACAAATGCTGACAGCATTAACCAGCTTAGTGCAAGGAACTGCTTTGTTGATCTCATTATCTGTGTCTCTGGGAGACTGAAATGTCTCCCCACTAACTATGTGCTCCTTAGTCGATCCTGCGAGAGATTTCTGCACACCATCAGAAAGGGTAAATTTGGATTTAATCTCCACTATCCACCTCATCCATTTCTAATTCAGTTATATGGTTATTACATGGGTTGTGTAAGTAAATGGCAGCAAAGTATTCCTGCCATGTAATTATATTTTAAAATCCAAGTAATAGCAGTTACTTTTATTAGCAATAACAATTATCATCCCTTCTAGCATAGTCTCAGATAAAGAAATTCCTTGTAATGATCTTGTAATGACAGTCTTACATCCATGTCATATTGACATGAATAATAGATTTAATGTCAAAAGAAAAACTATTAACTGTTTCTGCATTGCACAAGCATGAATTTCTGTGCATCCACATACTTGGGATCTAGCCTCATTAGATGAAAAAGATATTAAAGTTTGTCATTGTTAGCAAATTCCAGGTTTTATTCCTTTAAGTAATGGGAGTTCAGAAGAAGATTATTTTAAAAAATGATCTTCTCTAATAAGGATTCAACACAGGTTTATAGAAACAGTGCAGGAGCAGAGACCTTGAGTTAACTCTGAGGAGGAGAGAACTAAAGTTAACAGTCCTGTCTATTATTACAAAAGGATGCAGGGATCCACAAAGCAGTGGAAATGTGTCAACAAGGACTTTCTGGCATCTAATGAGCCCTACATCTCTGTGAACCTCATTAACCCTGACACAGCTCTGTCCACACAGCTTCTGGTGGCAAAGCCAGGATCTTCAGCCCCACACAGTCATGTCCTCAGTGTCTGAATTAGTAGATGTGTTGCGCAACACTTGCATCGAGTTTGTCACACAATAGTGCAGAATCTGATCCTGGCACAAGGGGTGCCAGGGGACACCAAGCTCTGTTCTCTCAAACACATCCTGCGGAATTATATTATGCAGAATTACATATTTTGGGTGCCTGCCCACTTATGAACTGAGGCACTGAAATGCATCAGAGTATCTGCATCTGTATATCTCGAGTTATTCTTCTGTTTGCAACAGGAGGACATGTACAATTTTCTACTTCAGACTCTGAAAATGAGTAATCAGAGATCTGAGGCACATGCATAAGTAATTCTGGTGCTCTTAGTAAATATGCTTGGGAGTTTTCTCAGACACCTAAGGCTAATGAGCACAGATGAGTTTATATCCATATACCTAAATTTTCTATATCTTAAAACCAGAGCAGTGACATCAAAATGTGTTTGCTGAGAATGGCTCATGCTATATGTTGATTTGTGAACTACTTGGGAATTTCTTGAAGAGTGCTATCATACATAACACAATTTTTTGTTCACTTGTTTGGTTTTTTTGTTGGACTTTCAATCAAATCTCCTCTTAGCTTTCTTTCTGTTGTATTTCTCAGGTAATAAGCATGTTTTCACAAGGAAAGAAGGAAATGCAGGCATTGTAAAATCTGCAGAGAAACAAATGATTGTTCCATCTGATAACAGACATTTTAATAGGAATTATAACTTAGTTGGGCTGTAAAGAAAGGAACTGTGAACTTTTATTTAGATGTAAATTCACCAAACTACATTCAGTCTGAATCCATTCTCAAAATACACCTGAACTACTCATGTAGTTTCCTATGTTAATAAACAAGGGTTCTTAACTGCTCTTTCCAACACTGAACTCCACTTCAAAGACAGGAGCTACTGGGAATGACAATCAAATGATGAAGCACAAGTGTGTAATTCCAGATACCCCCAAGTGTCTAGGATATCTGCAGAAGGCGTTAACATATCAAATAGGGATTAAAAAAGGCCCTCACCTTTCTGATAGATGAGTTGCTCCAGTAAGGAGCCACACTAAAGTTACTTGAGTAGCTCCCTGAAGGAGAGACATCACCAGAAGACATGTGACAGTCTTCCTGAAGAGCAAAAGCAGGGATCACAATACCACAGCCAATTTAGTGTTTAACAACCAAACCTTAGTCTTACTCTCATTTCACCTCAAGAACAGGTATTTACCTTGAGTGCCCCCAATCTCCTTTTCCAACATGTCATGTAGTGCTCACTGTGCTAACTTTGCCCTTGACACTGCTCTTATAGCAGAACCATTGTTCCATTTGTGTGGGTTTGTGCCATTTAGACTCAGTGGCTGTGTCAGATCATGGCTCTTTGTCCTCCTTTGTGTTTCAGGAGCTGTGAATATCATTCATATTGGCTAGCAATATTCCTCTGTGATTTAGTGAATGACATGAAAGCGGTTTGTCCTGAAGCCTACCCTGCTGTTTAGTTAAGTTACTTATCCAAATCCTAAGGAAAAACAATGAAGTGCTTATGGCACTTTCCCACTGTTGCTTCATCATTTACCAAGTGTACCTTTGTTATATATATCTGATGTGAATCTTTTTTGGTGTAAGTTTGTGTTCATCACTTGAATTTTACTTGCTTTTGATCCCATTCTTTGGCACATAACATGCACATGTAAAGTCCTACAGCTCTGAAATGCCAGTAATTTCTGCCTTCCATGTGGAGTCCCACTGAATAATATTGAAATCACAGGTAAAAGGGATGCCTGCTTTCCTTTTGGACTTGTCTGTATGCACATCAATGCAGAAGAAATGCACTACATTTGGCTGTGTCCTCTAACTGACAATCTAATACTGCATAACTCAATGCAAAATATAGTATAATGTCATGGTTTAACCCCAGCCAGCAGCTCACCCCCACACAACCATTTGTTCACTCCCCTGCCAGTGGGATGTGGGAGAGAACTGGAAGGGTGAAAGAGGAAGCACTTGTGGTTTGAGATGAGAACAATTTAATGGGTAAAGCAAAAGCCATCCACACAAGCAAAGCAGAGCAAGGAATTCACTATTTCGCATCGACAGGCAGGTGTTCAGCCATCTCCAGGATAGCAGGGCTCCATCATGCATGGAAAGACAAATGATATGGCTCCAAATGTCCCCCCCTCTTTCTTCATCTCCCCTCCAGCTTTATATGCTGATCACGATGTCATATCCCTTTGGTCAGTTGGGGTCAGCTGTCCTGGCTGTGTCCTTTCTCAATTCCTTGTGCATCCCCAGCCTGCTCACTGGTGGAGTTGTGTGAGGAGCAGAAAAGACCTTGACTTTGTCTAAGCACTACTCAGCCATAATGAAAACATCCCTGTGTTATCAACACCATTTTGGTCACGTATCCAAAACATAGCCCCGCACTAGCTGCTCTGAAAATAATTAACTCTACCCCAGCTAAAACTACCATGTACACCCTGTCTTAAACAACACACAGAATGCTGAAAATTGGAGCATCTAAAGAACTTAAAGCCTGCAGCTGACACTATTTTTATTTTAATAAATTCTTCTTATTTAAATTCTGAGCTGCATCCTCAAACATTCTGGGCACTGTTTCGTTTAGGAGAATATTTCACTGTCATCAAGATTCGTTGTGTACACATTATTTCATTATAATTGTGCTCGTATTGAAATATTTGAACAAGCTATATTATATAATCACTTTTCTATTAGAACTACATACTTTAAGTGCATTGACTTTAATTCTGTCATGGGATAGGGTCTAAGATTATTGTTATTGCATTTTGAGTGTTCAAAAATGTGTGAGTGCTGCCCTCAGTGATATGATTAAGTGGTGATCTTGGCAGACTTGGGATAATAGTAGGCCTTGATGATCTTAAAGGTCTTTTCTAACCTAGTTGATTCTATGATTCTGTGCATATAGGACAATACTGAAACATTTTCCCATATGTCACTTTTCTATTGTATTAAAGCTACAGCGTTAGACTTACAGAAAGGAGCGTAATATGTCCATTAATCAATTTTACTGATATTTCAATAATAAAACTTGGCACCGGGTTAACATTAGTGAGATTAACATTTTTGATTGTTTTTTGCCTCCTCTGAAGTAAATGCTGAAATCCCATCCAAAAAAGCTCCACCTGCAATCTGTGCAACACATTTCTGCGTCTCTTCCTGCTGTATTGGCTTAGGCAGTCAGCTCCCAGTGCCAGTGGAAGTTCAGCCTACGTGCTGAGAAAGAAAGTAGCAAAACCATCAAGGTCTCTCCTTGGGTTATCAGCAGTGAAGTCTCTGCAGTACCTTTGTGTTTCTGAACTCCAGCTGTCCCGAAGCTAAGCAAAGTTCACAGGTCCAGCACCGGAGCCAAGTCTAGCAGTCCTAACCTTAGTAGTAGTCCTAACCTTAGCAAAGTTCTGACCGAGGCAGGGAAGTTCCATCTGATTGAGATTTTCAGACTCTGGCCTGCTCTGTTTTAACTTCATATGTGTTCACCAGCTTTCATTGGGAAGTAGAGGGCTCTAAGATCTCAATCCCTTCACTGAGCTTCAGTTTAAATAAATGTGAACAGCTTCTCTGGCTTGAAATACAGCACATAATTTGAGAGATGCTTTTGAAGTATGTTTTTGAATTAAGATAGCCCAGTACTGAAATGATGTGGAAACCTTCAAATGAGAGCTAGTTTTAAGCAAGCTGTTTTCTTCACTCTATTTGGGTTTAGATCTGAATGTTCGTTTTTGAAAACCTAATGAGGTTAATCACATCCAGATCCTAGGATCACATCCTCCTAGAAAGTGCAAATCAACCAACGATGAGGCTTTTTCCTAGGGCCAAATGTTCAGACAGATGTTATCAGATGCTGCCTTAGCAAGTTTGTTAAATGCGAAATGTGGAAAACAGGGGACACGCAGACAAAATGCAAAGTGCAAACCTTTCAGATTTTGAACAAATGGGAGCTGTGAGAGGAACTATCTTTGTCTTGGTTTTGCTTTGGGGTTTTCTAAAACAACAAAAGTCAGAAAGTATAAATTAAACATATTTCCAAGAGGCACAATACTCAACCTCAGTACTCATAACTTCTGTACATCTTTTGAAAATATCTATTTAGAACCTTGGGCTATTCCTATTCACTTTTAATCATTTTCACATCCAAAAATGGATATTTAACAATGTCATACAGTCCTTCAAAGGATGCTGCCATATCTCCCTGTCCTGCCATGTCATCACCATCATGGTTCACTGGCAACTAGGCCTTGACTGAAATCTTCCACCTCTTTCTTGATTTCTGACATAACTGTCATCTTTATTTGAGAGTGCTGTCACCTGAGATTTTCTGTCGATCAGATATTTTCTGCCTTTATTGCCTCTATTTTATTCTTTGATGTCTTGAAATATTTTGTTGCTATATGACATTAATTCTTCTGATTAAGTGAATAACTTTGCTGACTTCAGCATATTATAATTTCTTACTTGAACACTGATAGTTCTATCTTTTATATTCTACTACATTCCCCAAATCCATTAAGATCCTTTCTAAGTCCTTTCCGTGGTTTATCCTCACTGTGTCATTCTTCCATTCATTACTTGGCCAAACACCTATTCAAAATGCTGCTCAGCTTTTCAGAACTGGGGTGCAGGTGGTTTAGAGCTCTTCAGGCACTGAAAAAATTATTCTCAAAGTAGCAAGAAGCTCCATTTTTTCTCATTCTTAGTGCTGTAAAATGGAAAAGAGAATTACATATTCTTTTTATTGTAAAAAGCTAAGTCACGAGATCAGTGTCATTCAGAATCAAAGAATCTTAGAATAGTTAGGGTTGGAAAGGACCTTAAGATCATCTAGTTCCAACCCACCTGCCATGGGCAGGGACACCTCACAC
>WYDI02017646.1:0-45567 GCA_009867235.2 Psittacus erithacus | reverse complement strand
TTATATCCCCCAGATCCTCATGATAAATGGGTAGCTGTAAAGGGAGAAGTGAGACGGGTGGGGGATGCAGATGTATTCTGTGCTTTGCCTGTGGTGTATGCGCCTGATCAAGACCCGCTGTGGGAAGGTCTCTCGTATGCTCTTGTCAAAGATATCAGGCGAACAGCGATGGACCATGGACTTGGAACTCCCTATACAACTCATTTGATACATTCTCTCTGTGATACTCATGTATTAGAAGTTGGCAAGTATATGTATGTGTATGTTTCTGTTGACTTGCAGACCTTTATAGATACTGCTGGCCACTTCTGATGTAGGCTGGCCACCTGCATCGGAATGAGTGTGCATTTTGGTCAGTATAAAAGCCCAAGCTTCATGCGATGTGGGGGAGGCAGAGCCTCTGCGGGGACGCCCACTAGGGTTGAGCCTGCCACCTCGCACTGTTCGGAGCTGGTTTCCTGATTGTCTTCACAGGGCCCTTGCGCCACGTTCTGTATGTGAGACTGTGTAGTGGGAGTCATGATTGCCTGGATTTTGTGTTTCACATACTGTAGTTGTGTGGAGTGTGCTTGTGGGATCCCGTGTGTGTGTGGTGTTCTGTGTATTTTTTTTTGTTGTCGGGTTTGTGTATAAGTTTTTAACGGGTAGCAGATTAACATTTCGGGCAAGAAACAGTTAATGCAAAAGTGCGGTGGTTGCGGACAGGCCAGCGTTTGTAGCTGGGTGCATGGGAGGAGCCGTGCTTAGTGTGTTTAATGTCACCTGGGGGTGAATCCAAGACTTGGAGGAACAGATATATCGGTTGAAACAAGAACTGCTAACTGAAAAAGCGAGAGGGGTAGCACAGCCACAAGCTTTAGCAGCCGTCACCCAAGCAGCATTGGGGTGGCAGAGAAAGAAAAAAAAATGGGTAATGACACAGCAAACTCCTTGACTGTTAACACTCTGCAGTTTACTTCTGCAGCTACTTCACATTCCTTTTTGATCAGAATGCCTGCGAGTGGAGAAACCTGATGCCTCCGCTGCAGGAGCTGACTGTGAATACCCGAGCAGAATAAGAGGAAGAGAAAAACACGACTGCAAAACATCATTTGGGGGCAGCTGAAAAGTAACAACTTAAATATGTATGCTTGTAAAGTGGCTATTATTAAAGGCTGTGATTTTGTGTATAAAACCACCCGTATTTACTAGCCAGTTGCTAATAAGAAACTACACCTGTATTGCATGGATTTGTCACTTGTAAAAGAGATATTAGAGCAGGCGAATTTGAAGCAGCTGCCAGAAAATGCTAAGGCAAAAGCTAGAAAGATTCTAATACAATGGTAGTGTTATAAAGCAGGCAATGGAACAAATAAAGAGGGTGGGAGAACTCCACTGGTAAGAAATTTCTTTGGCTGGTCCCCTGCTGCCATCAGCATCTTCAGCACGCTGCTGCACCCTGTAGTAGTTACTCTGCTAATATAAATCTGTATGTGGTTTGCCATAGTACCAACTTGTTACTGGATGAAACTCTGGAGACAGGTAGAAACTCTGGTGAAACTCTGCATTGACAATGAGATGCACGGACTGAGGCTGGCCAAATGCCTCCTACCACAGTCAAGGGCAAGACTGGGTCGGCCTCTGTGTTTGCCACCAAGAAGAACCTTTAGCTCCACTGTTGGCTGCAACCCAGAAGGTGCTGAGCGGTGGGGACACATGCCATGCCAGACCTTGATGTGAGGGATGGCCTCCCCTGTTATCAGAGAGCTATCCAGGAGAGAAAGGCAGGCCAAGCACCTGTGGTTGGCATATATTGGGGATAAGATCTAGTCCAAATCCCCTGCTCAAGTAGAGTCATCTAAAGCAGTTTTAGAAAAACAAAAAGGAGGAATGCAAGGGCGAGTCACCACAGGCACGCTTGCACAAAGCAGTTTAAATGTTAAATTTCCGGATGATTGGGGAGGGTACAGAGACTGTAGCCATTAATAGACACATTCTTTCTCAGGGCCAAACTTTATCTAATCTTACAGAGACTCATCAGCCAAAGGTCTGGGTAAAATCCCCCGAGACAATGCAATGGGAAGGACCGTATCCTTTAATAACTTGGGGAAGAGGGTATGCTTGTGTCTCCACAGATTACGGCCCACGATGGACACCTGCTCGGCTTGTTCGGCCTGTGCTGGATCTACCCGATACTGCTGACACAGTATCAAGAGATGGCAGACCAACCACTGGCAGACCAACATCAACAATGCGAATGACACCCTGGAATAGTTCCAACATCTGGGTGACTTTAGCCAGAACTCTGAATCAAACCACCTTTTGTGCCTCAATGCAGCTTGCTGCACAGCCATTTCATACCCGTTTAGTTGGTGTCCCTACATCTACCGCAGAAGTTACAGCACCCATGTCTTTGCGATTGCTGAAGCAGAAGCGTGTCAATTTAACAGCGTGTATTAACTCATGGGACACATGGGATGACCGTTTACCAGTTATGCATCAGGAACCGCAGGAGATTGATATATTGGGAGCAGTTAAGTTTAATTCTTGCTTGTACTTTAATTACTCACGTAGGGGCCCAGGTGCAGACCCACAGCATGGGAATATTCGGACAGGAAACCAGGATGTGACCCTGATAATCCCAGTGTTTCGAAATGCTAGTGCCTGGTGTGCACAAATTGACCGTAATGTAAGTAATGGTGCATATAACACTGTACTCCCACGAAAATTGCCCACAGGTGTATTTCTTATCTGTGGTGATCGAGCATTTTCAGAACTACCCTCAAAAATGGTACGAGGTCCTTGCACACTTGGCCGCCTTACTTGGCTCACCCCCAGTATTTCTATGATTGTTACGCACAGCATTTGCATAAATTTAGGCAGAAACGCGCTGTGTTGAATCCAAGCTGTGATCATAACGCAGACCTATGGAATAGAGGAGGAATCACAGCAGCCAGCTTCTTTTTACCTGGCGCAGCTTCAGTGAAGGCGTTAACACAGTTAAATAAACTTGTTTGCTGGCTAGGAAAACACGAATATGACAGCTAAAGTCCTAAGTGCCTTAGCAACAGATGTTGATTCAATCAGACATGCAACTTTACAAAATCAAGCTGCTATAGATTTTTTATTATTAGCCCAAGGACATGGATGTCAAGACTTTGATAGAATGTGTTGTATGAATCTGTCAGACCATTCTCAATCCATCCATGCTAGTATTCAACAACTAATGGACCAAACAAGAAAATTACAACAAGATGATAGGTTTTTTGGTCTCACATCCTGGTTTCACTCTTGGGGGCTTTCAGCATGGTTAATATCTATAGTAAAAGGGGGCTTAATATTGTTTGTAGTGGTTTGTATGTTGTCAATCATTCCATGTATGATACTTGTCTGCAATGTATGCTGGAAAAGATGGTTAAGCAAGTGCTGTTAGTAAAGAATGTGAAAAAAGGTGAAATAAATAACAGGCAGTCAGCCATACTGGACAACAACCTTGATGTGCTGCTGGCTGACCTTCAGAAGATGCGGCATGGAAAAGGAGCTGCTGGGGAACGAGAATGAAGAAATAGGCTGGATGGAGCAAGGCTGACCTAGAGTGGTGACTAATCAGAGAAAGTCTTTGAACGCGTGAACAATAGACTGTAGCCAATCATAGAGTGCTCAGTGAGGTTAAGTTCTTGGGGTTTAAGAAGGTGGATTTTGCTCACACTGTTGCTAGTTAGGCTATGTACTATTCTTACTGTACCTTGTTTTCTGAATTGTTTGTAACGGTTGCTAGAAACAATGGCAGAGCAAGTTATGTTTTTAGAAAAACAAAAAGGGGGAGATGCAGGTGACGGGACAGAAATAGTTAACGAAATGGATCCAGGCATTATCACCCTAGTTCGCCTTGAGCCCTGGGAACAGCGAAGAAAACACTACCTCCTATTGCCCTAGTTGGGCTTAAGCCTTGGGAACTGCAGAGAGAACAATGAATGGGAAAGATCGGTTAGCAAAACAAAGTAGGCAGTTTGCAAGATAAAGCAGGATGTGCACCTCAAAGGCAGACCAAACAATGTGACTATTTGTAACCCTCACATGCTTTGCTAAATTGGGATGATAAGGGAGTGAAACAGTGTAAAGTTATGGCTTAGCACTTTGTAGACTATAAAAGGGATGTGAGCCATGAAATAAAGGATTTCAGATTTCACCAGAACTGGAGACCCAGCCCTAGTCTCCACAGGTTTCTTCTGCACTTTGGATACAAAAATATTAGAAGCACACCTATTTAAAGATCAGCGTTGAAGAAAGTAAGTGTCACTTCTTCCACCTTTTGCTAACTTGAGTTTTACCACTGAGTTGTAACTTCAAATTTACACATGATATCAAATGGAATACCAATTAAAGGTGTTCCATCCCAGGGCACTGTAATGGAGCTCACACTTTACAGAATTATTTAGTATATCTGAAGTATCTTCACTGATTCAGGTTTTAATTTATCTTGTTTTACCTTTTGAGAGATTTTTGTGGTGGGTTTTTTTTAGCTTTTTTTTCTTGCACAACTGTCTGTACTTATGCTATAACTGGATACTTATAAAGACGCAACACAGAAGTAGTTATCAGTTTATAAAAAATGCTGCTCCAAGATTTCAGGTGTGCAGAGCTGTAAGTTTACTTCAGAATAAAACACAGACATAGGGGAGAATCAAAACTTTTAGAGTTGTACTTGACCATGTATTTGGACAAAGCAGAATTACACTGCATATAACAAACAGTAAAATTTCTTAAAAGTTGTTACAAATATTTTACTTTCTACCTGTACGATCATTAACATAGTTTACTATATCAAGATTTTTTTTCTAAAGGCTTAAAACAAAAACAATCCCTCTAAACTACTTTCCAACAGTAAAATTTAAGTAAAACGCTTACATTCATTTGACCAAAAAAAAAAAAAAAAAGGCAAACAAAAAAACCAAAAACAAAAAACATATTAAAAATGTTGGGAAGGTGGTGCAAGAGCTGCTCTTTCAGCTACAACTTTCTTCCAGGGTTATTCCTGTTGAAAGAAAGAAAAAAGTCTCATAAAATGTTAATAACCAAAACTCCAAAACCTTTTAACATGATCCACTCCCCACCCCCGCACACACAATTACTTGAGATACTGCAAGATAAACTAATCCGCAGTTCACTGAACTGTTTACCTTTTCCTCTTTGCGTCTGTCCTTTTCTTCATTATTCTCAATTGTTTCTTCTTCATCTTCCACAACTCCATCCCCTTGGTATTTGTCATGTGTCCACTTTGGACTGCTACCTGACTTTTTGAAGTTAAAACGCCCTCTGCCACGCTGGAAAGTACCACGGCCTCTTCCTCTTTTGGCCCAATAATCCACACCATCGTCTCTGTCATCATGCTACAATAACATCAGACAAAGAACAAAGTTAGAATACCTCTTAAATGTACACCTTAAATGTTAGTACTCTTATTATTAAATTTATACTATACATAGAAGACAAAAACAAACAAAAAAAAACAAACTAAAAGAACTTTTTAACAGTTCAGATCATAATAAATTGTTTTAAGAACCCTTATTAGCTGTGGACCTACTCAAATGTTTGTGAGTACCAAATCAGCTATCTGTCACTTCAGTCAGAATAAACTAGCTTTGAAAATAAAGTATTTGTGATTTTAAAGAATGAAGCTCTAGGAATGTGCTAGGATTTCTTATTTTTACTTCAAAGCAGAAATAGAATTCTTTATCCTTATTAAGGGAGGGTAACTGAAGGCAGTTTTCAGAAACCCTACTTCACCTGCGCAACACAGGGAAAATGAAGTTTAAACCGTTCAAATCTGACATTAACAACAGTTGAGTTTCTTTGGTTCATTAGCTTAAATTTTGCTATCTTGCTACCAAATATAAGCTTACATAGTTTGGTTAATCTTCTGACAATCATCTCATGCACTGCATGAACACTGCATACAATTATTTCGTATGAAAAAGGTTTATATTTAGAAGAGTGAGGTACACTTGCTTCAACATCTGCTCTTTTGACTTGTGATTTGGAAAGAAATCTGAACTATTAAACACATACCACACTTATATAAAGCAATTTATTAACAATTACGTGTTAAGAATAGTTAATGGGTGGCTTTTTTTATTAAAACCACATTTTTAGGTATAAGAAAAATTTTAATAGCTACAATTACTTGTTCTAGCCATCACAGAATTTCTGAATTAACAGATTATCAGATCTTTCTGGTTACAGATCACAGATGTTTATATAAATGTGGGGAGACGGAGGAGAACTCTTTGTACAAACACCCAAACTGTGACTGCATTATTTGTTGGATTAACTGCTAATATATGTGACAAGCTATAGTGCTTTAGGAAGAGGTCTAATCTTCCTTACTTAACTTTTTTCCATAGTGAAACAAGATCCTTAGAAATTTGCATTGTTAAGGAAGTCACTGGGAACAGAAGCTACCTGTTCAGCATACTACACTACTTACTGAGTGGTCACATCAATAGTCCTTCTTTTATAATCCAGATGGGGAAAATGCAAAATAAGGTGATTTTACAGCTATCACATTACTTAGTAACAGAAGGACTGCTAAGAGCAGAGTCAGCCTACATACACCCACAAATATTGTCAGCTTTTCCTGATCTTCCACTATTGCAGACTCCCAGAAAAAGGTAAGAAAAAATCTGAATGCCATATAGACATAAATCCAGGAAAACACAGCACAAGTCTTTTCCCTTCAAAATTAAGTTTAGTAATTTTAGTCTGAGTCTGCCTTCTTCCCCAATCACTGATGAGGTTTTGAACATGAATTCTGTGTCAGGCCTCAGTTACTGCCACAGCCTGCTGTGAAACAACACAAAAGCAAGCTGCAGAACCAGGCACTCCCAACAACCCTGCTATCCTCACATTTGTGTAACTGAAGTCCCTGTCTGTACATGCATGCTACTTCTACACTTGTAGAAAGTCTAAAAAAAACCAAAAGCATGCATAAGGTATTGAGTTCTCCACACCCACCAAGAAGTATTTCTTGCTTTTTGGGGTATATTCAGGATCCCATTCCTCTTCCTTCGGTCTCTTCTGAAAAGTAGTATTTGAGTTGCTGGGACCAGTATTTGTTCCAGCAAAGACTCCTCTGGCTCTTCCTCTGCCCCTAATTCGAAACTGATTAACCAAGACGTCATTTAATCCATTTACATAAAACCACAAAGAAGAGTTCATGTTTCTGTATTATTGAAAATAGCTTTCTGTGCTTAATTACAGTAACTGCAGGTGTAAAACCTTTTTCAGTTTGATATGTTACCTTAATCTATTCAAGCATTCACTTTGAAATAATGATTCAACTTAATTGAAACACATGAGTTCTTGACATAAATTGACCCACAACCACCAAAATGAAATTTCCTTTGACTGCTGGTAAACCAGTGTGTTGCAACAAAGGGTCAGAAGAAGCTTCTGAAGCTGTTCACAGACAAAAAACAAACATAAAAACTAGATTGAAAAAGGGAGAATACTGTCAGGGGGAAAAGAAATGTAACTTATGGAGTCAGTCATATTGGTTATGAGGAAGTGATTTTAGAATAAAAAAAACAGTGTAGTTTTAAAATTAATATATCCACTTTGTGTTACTCATTTTCAACATTCAGAAATGTACGTTAGGCAAATAATATTTCAAATGAACAATTTCTTTATTACAATCAACAATATGTACTATACAGAGCAGAAATGTTTGAAGTGAAAAATAGTGTCCTAACCTTTATAAGGAATTAAGAAGACTTCAAAATGATGCGCTGAAAAGTCTAACAGCAACAAAGAAAATACTCAACTCAGAATACACCAAGCAACACATACATTTCCCTCAGCAAAATTTTTAGCTTGTAGGAAACATTAACTGAAAGTTTATATCCTCCATTCAAGGAGAAAACAAAGGTTAGGTTGGGAAGATAGACTGCTAAAACTTGCGGTTCCTGCAGAACATGATTTCCATAAACAGCCTAGTTAAACAGACAGAACTGGGGCTTCAGAGTAACTTTACAAAAATATGACCAGAAATTAACTTCATTTATTAAAAATAAGTAGTTCCATAATGCTGCAGCACTTCTACTGCTGAATTTATGCTAGACAGTTTTAAAAGTAGTCTGAAATCAAAGAGGTTAAAAATCACTCTGTAAAAGGCTTGTAAGACCTATCAAAAATGGGGGGGTGGGGAGGGTGGGAGAGAGGAAGTGTGTAACAAACAAAACACCCAAAACTCTGCTTAGAAAATCAGCTGGAAAGTGGCAGACTCTCACCAAAAAGAAAAAGCCACCTGTGCAAGAGAGGAAATGCTATATGCTTTATTTCTAATAGCTTTGGAACCTTTACAAATTAGGGCACAACAAGAAGTATCATACAAGGGGAAAACAAAAAACAAAAAACAAAAACACCACACCAAAAAAAACCACAAAAACCAAAAAAACAAAAAACCACACAACAAAAAAAATGTAGAGATGAAATTGGCAGGATTTTAAAAAAAGGAGAGATGAGCATTTCCTGGTGTTACGTACTATAATCAGATTCCCTTCAAGGAAAATACCTACAGCTTTCTTCAACACTATGTTGACACACTCCTCCCTGCCAGGTCATGTTTCAGGCAAAGAACTACAGGATGTGAAATCTACTATGGTGTTATATTTATGGGCTTACCGCACAGACCATCACACAAAAAAGTGTATTTTATATAGGAAAACTCCTTTTATACAGAAAACAGAATTCCTTAGGAGCTGGATACTAATGACAGTGCCATTAGAAGACTTAACTTATCCTTATTTGTGTGTTCCTACTTTAAAACTATTTATGTTTTACGTATAAGAAACCTAGAATTAAATACTATGAAGCTAGCAGCAAGTGTTGGTGCAAAAATCTTTGCTGATTTAACATGAAATTGACAGCTTAGCTTAAAGTCTCCTCCATCGACCAGTCTATCTCTCCAAGTATATCAAAGCTTTCTGCTTTGGGAAGGATTCACAACCAAAATATTTTATCTACTCCAACGGCAAAGCAGTATTTACTGGAATGCAGCCACTCTTAGCCTAAACTACAAACAAATTCCTACACTAGCTAGTCTGTGTATTTAATACTACCCGTCCTGTATCCCTGAAGAGAACATCCAAGTAACTCAACAGGCTGGCCAACTTAAAAGATTCTCCTGTCCAGGCACAGTTTGCTCAATAAGCTTATATGTGACCATGTAATTCCCCATTAGGGAACATTAATCCTAATGTTATTGCATAGTCAGAACTGGCAGTCACCACTAGTTATATTAGGAGCCTATTCAATTTCCAATTCACATCTACTTAAGTTTTATGTAAAGTTGCATCTTTTTCACAATGCATACAATCTGATTTTTACAAAGCAGTAACGCTTCCACCAATTTGAATTTTCTGACAGGAGAGGGGTTTTAAGCTCTACATTGTTTAACTTAGTGCCACTACCTACAGGCTATGCTGCTATTGTCCTATTTGATGCCTACACCATGCAAGGATTTATACGTTTATGCCACACAGATGCTCCTCAGTATAATTATGTTGAAAAAAAATTAACAAGACGGGAGGAAATGCTGCATTTTTAATGTTAGAAATTTGGAATGTTTAATTTTCTTCTAAGTAGCTAAAGCTTTTTAGCTGGAAGATTAAAACCTTAACTCAAGCACTGCACATCCCCACATGCATTTCAGAAACCCTCATGTGTAGTTCTTTACACTATTACAAACTATTCAATGTATATTTATAGCTGACAATGCCTTTTAGCATTATTTAGTGTTAATTACAGGCTACATGAAGGAAATACTATGAAAGTATAAAATTACTCCTACCCATTATATGTCTATTTGGCAGATTTCTCACCACCCAAACTTCTTTCTTTCCCCCCCCCTCCCCTCCCATTTGTTTTGGTTTTCTAAGGGCTTTTATTTCTTGCGTGTTTGAGTTATTTTGTATGTGTGTTTTGGTTTGGGGTTGGCTGGTTTTTTGGTGTGGGTTTGGCATTTTTAGGTTGGGTTGGCTTTTTGTTTTGTTGTGTTCCTTACATTTTCATGGCCTCCTTTATTGAATCCTAGTCTTCCTTAGTACTTCTACATTTCTCAGTTAAATATCAGGAATTACATTAATATGGAAGTTTTAACGTTAAGATTTTTCTTAAGACTGTGTGGTCAATGTGTTACTTTCCAAATCACAATGCTAAAACACATTCCAGAGCTAAATTAATGAGCTTTCATGCTCACTGTGGCTACGCCAGACCAAAGAAACACTGGAAAAAAAAAACAACCCACAAGTATACCACCTGCTCTCCTCAATACAGCTGTTTCAAAGTTATGTACATTTTTAAACATGTACCATTCTCTACTTAACAGGTTGCAGGCATCACAGACAACAGAGGGCAAAACCAAACAAAGTGACATGGAAAGTGACAGAAGCTGCATGGAGTTAAGAGATAACATCACAGGATTTCATATTTACAGAAAGGTAATTTTTCAGATCCTGTTAGGAAACAACATAATTACTAAAGAACAAGGAAGAAGCAAGAAATAATTTTTCCCACCCTTAGCTAGGATCTCTAGTGGCATGCTAATATATTTGCACACCAATTAACTGCTATTGGGCAGGGCTGGGGGAAAAAAAAGCCAAACCAAACAACTTTCCAGGTTTGGTATACCAAGTAAAGGAATTCAAGAATCACTGCTATGAAATCAGTCTAGCCTAAGTAAGAATAAGAGAGCAACTTACAAAGGTGCCTCTTGGCCTGTTAACTCCAGCAAAACTAGAGTACTCTTTTTGTTCATGGTGGGTTTTGAACTCTTCATCCCTTTCTTTCTTGCAATCCTTTTCTTCTCGAGAACTGGATGAGGAAGAAGATGGGGAGGAAGATGGGGAGGACCGAGCACGGTCTTGATCTCTTTTTTGTTTACTGAAAAATAAAAAGACATACTGTGTGCTATTTTAAAAGTACTAGATAGTCTGTTAACATGCTATACTAAAACAGGTCTCTTTTATGAAAAACTATCCCCCTTCTGGTTATAAAATCACATATATGTTACGTACTTCAGGCATTAAGCCGCAGTATAGTTCCACTTTCCAGCCTCCTCTTAATACATTCAAATGCATTAAATGTGTCTTACTGGTAGTGAGTTGGAAAGCAGCAGTCTGCAAACTGCAAATACAGCTTTTCTAGGTTTTGATGCCATGGAGAGATTCTGTTACTTTTAATTTGCCTTTTTTCTGAGGCAAAAAAACAGAAGCTGAAGGCAGTTTTACAGTAACTTTACACAGTTCAGTTTGCACAATTGAGAAGATATGGTGTGGGCTTTCCCTACATAGATGGCTGTAGGGAATTAACCAGTGGAAGATAATGTGGATACCAAAGTCAGAAAGTAAATGGGAAACTGAAAGCATAAGTAAAAATTCATTGTATATTCAGTACAAAGCAGGGGAAAAACATTCCTACAGCAAGACTTTTACTAACCCCATAGTGTACTAATTTGACCCAAATTACAAGATTTTAATATTCTATTCAAAAGAAGGTCATACCTGAAGTAACTCTTACCACTGCTACACAGTATCCACTGAGATAGGCTAACATTTTTTTCTTAAGAAGAGCCCACTGGCTTTAGATATAAATAACAATTCCCCTTCTCACCCATATTAAAACTTAAGTATCAGTAAGATTCTCATACTCTGGGTGTTATGAGTTGAAAAAGTGCGGAATCAAGCATAACGAACCAAAGTTCTTACACAAACTGTTTACAGAAATGTACTGCATTGAAGTCCAACCTCCTGATGTAGCCTGGATAATAGGACAGATTAATTTGTCATTTTTTTTTCAGTGTTAGCTTGCTATTCCAAAGTTTTTGTCCTCATCCACCATAAGCCGTGTAAAAGACAGATAATACATATTTGCTGTAAAACAAATAATTTTAATTGTTTAAATTTAAATGTTCCATTATACATTGAAAATTGAAAGCAATTAAGCTTACAATTACAAAAGGCTAATTAGAAGCTAAAAGCCTATAAACGGACTTCAAATATTTACCTGTCATCTTTGTAAGATTTGTAATCCTTGTAATCTTTGGGAGTTTTCTCCTGTTTTCTTGACCCACTGGATTCCCTGGAACCCTTTGAGTCTCCTCGTTCTTTACTTCGCTCTTTTCTACGTCGGTCAATGTCATGCCGAAGATCAGCAGAATCGCACCTTAATTTTTTATCTCCCTGTAAACAAATACGTATTTTGGAACAAAAATTTTGAAATAAAACATCCAGAAGAGGAGCTGAAAGAAAAGGCAAGTTGTGCATCTATTTTCAAAAAAGCAAGACAGAATTTACCTATTTTTCAACAAACTCTTCAGCAAACAAGCTGACTTTAAGTGAACACTTTTTACATGCAACGGCTAGATCTAAAGAAAGAACAGCTAAGAATTTCAGTTTCAAACAAGCATTCCTATCAAGCCAACAGGATATCTCTTTTTTCATGCAGACAGACCACAATACATGGTTCAGGAGAATGTTCAAGTACTCATTTCTTCTGGTGAACTGATTTAACAGAGTACAAGTGCCTTTGTAATTCAACCATACTCCATCATCACCTCAGTGCTTCCCCCCAACCCTTTCTATTCTTTGCTCTTTGGCAGTTTAGTGCCACAAAAATGGTCAAGTTATGCCCAAGAAGAAAGGTGGAAGATTTAACCTTACATGCCATGTTATCAATATAGCAAAATCATGCTACATAAACTGGCTTCTTGGTAACATGTTCTACTGAAAAGAAAAAAAAAAAATGTTCTAAATGCAAGACAATAAAGAAAAATTATTTTTGCATTTTTATACACAAACACCAAGATGAAGTTCAGATTTAAAGGGAAACGAAATACATTAAGTTTAGAAATACATATGGGACTTTTACTTTGAACCTACTTTTTGACTTTCTTCTTTAAAGACTCTCTCTTCACCTGTTAAACGGGTATGCTTCCTCAGGGTACTTGGAGAGATGTCAATCCTCCTAAACGTAAAATAAAAACAGTGTCTTGCCATGTGTGTATGTGAGTGTTAATGGCCTCAGACATTTCTTTGCCACAGAAAACTGAGAAACAAGCCATTTCTGCAGTAAAACAAACTTTTTGCATGTAAAGATCCACCACAAGAATAAAAAAAGGAGACTAAAAACTAAAAACCCTGGCTCTGCTTTGTGTAAAATATGCTAAACACACAAGCAGGCAGTTTGATTTTTCGCATTTTAAGCACAGCTTTGAAGATGCAAGAAACTTTTAGTCAGTTATTTCAAAAGATCAGTGTATGCAGCCAGTTGAGACTCCCACAGCTGACACCAACACTATGATAACTTGCTGTAAAGTCAAAAATACTTAACCATTAAGGAAACTTGTGAAGTTGGATACTGAATATGGAGGTAATATATCCTCACATGCAACATAAATGTAGTACACTGCATCATAAAGCTATAGCATGTGTTCAGAAACTAAACCTGCATGCCTACCTTCTTATCTTTCAGGCTCTCAAGTTTTCAAAAAAACTGCTGTAAATTAACACACAAAAAACCCTGAAGTAGTATGAGATGGAACATTTCACACTGAAGAATAAAAGATGTATGTACAGAGCTTCTTTTCATCATCTAGAAATATGTCCCTCAATTTGAGCACTGCATGTGAGAAAAGTAAATATATCCCAAAAGAGATACACAGGTAGAGAAGACATCTGCTACAAAGCCACAGATGAAGCCAGACTAGGCTCACTCACATGAGTTCTCTTTTACGGAAGGTGATGTTGGTGGGGTTTTCTGATATTTATATTTACACAGAAATTGACACATTACTCCATAAGGATTAGAAAAATTATTCTGGGTTCCCAAAAGAAGTAATAGCAGACATTATCTGAAACACAAAGCACCTACATATGGAGTTAACATATACCTATGTATTTCTGGGCTCTTTTGCCGGGTGCAGTGTTCTTCAGTAGCTTTTTGATATGCAGTGAACCTCTCATTTAGGGTCATTCCAGCTGACTTGAAGTATTGCTCTGTTGGTTACAATAGAAACAACACTGTTTCATTAGTTTAATTCAACTGACATGTATTTTACTCCTGACAAAGGCAAGTAGCAGGCAAGAAACAAAGTATTTTCAATAAATTTATCAGGACAAGTAAATGTGGTGTTTTCCCTATTTTTACACATTCTGGAACGCAAACAAAGTAACAGTGCACAACACCACTGAAAGTCTACTTATAACTATGCCATGACTGTATCACATCTAATTCAAGCTAATTTACAGATTAAACTTGCATTTTCAATAACATTTTTCTCTAATGACAGAGAAAGGACGATTTCTTAACAGTAATACTTTGTCTATAAGAGAAAATGAAGTCATTTTGAGTCACGAATACTTGCAGCAAGTACATTTTACTATTCATTTCATCTTTAACTTAAGTGTTCTCTCTCAATTAATGCTTAAGTAATATATGCTTCAATAACTACACAAATGACCTAACAAGTCATTTCTTACAGGAATACAACTTCTTAATTTGAAGATGTGATGATAAACAATCCAAAACAATTAACACACCTATATGTAAATAAATTCATTTAAGCATCTGGCATCTTGGCAAACTTGACAACTTCTGACAAATTGTCTCTTTTCTTCAGAGACAGTTAAATTAGCAACAGCAAAACTCAGTTTCTAAACCAGCTCAACAAACGTGTTTAAATGTAATATAGAAATACATAAAGTCATGAGCTATGAAATGTTACATATGAAGCAAGCTATCTGCTTAACAGGTCAACATACATCTGTATCAACTTACCGCCCAGCATCCAGTATTTTCTCATAACCAACCATTAAAACTTGAAACGGCCACTACAAGGGTAGTGCCTCAATCATAATTCCACCAAACACAGGAATTTGAGCTAGCAACTCTGTTTTTATGCCATTTTTGCCAGGAAGACAGAAGGTTCAACTTTGCCTGTTTGGCATCTGTATCTTTCAACAGCTATTTTACTTTTGTAACATGGATTTTGCCATTTCAAAACACATTCCAGGACCTAGTTACAATGAAAAAGAAAACATCACTGGGCATTTTCAGCTCTACATTAATAAAGAGCTGTTCAGACTGGTTGCATCACACCAACAATGAACATTACTTCCATTTGTCAAAGAGTTACTAAAATCTGATCATAGACCACAGTAAATTTGAAATTTAAAGAGAAGTTCTGCTTTCAAAAACAACTGTAACTGTACATATTCTAATAACTTTGACCAGATAGGCTGTTAGGCTGTTACATTTACCAGGTATTTAACATATAAGAGTTTACAGAAAAACAGTCTATACTGTGATCAGCATGTATGAGTTTCAGGAAAATTACTTCATCTACACCCTACATATGTACCATATAAGCAAAAACTTACAGAAACTCTCACTGGATTGAGCCTTAAATCTTTTTACAACAGTAAAATAGATGTTTTCAAAACAAACTCTAAACAGGTGTCCCAATAAGATTTTTTTTCTCCATCTAATACCTTATCATAATCTATTATTGCTATTACTTTTTTCTTTATAAGTAATTCAAAATGCAGGAGATCATGTGACCTTAGTAATCTGAATTTTGCCAACAAAATGAGGCTTTCATTGGAATCTTAGCACGCAAATCTTTGTAATTTTGAAAGCTCAAGCATCTTAAAAAACAATGCTTAGAGACAGATATGATGAAACTGGTCCCTTAAATAAGTCTTTTCACAGTCCCTCTTTGTATGATGATACAGCAAAATTATTTTCACCATCAAGTTCTTCCATTATTATCCTAGTACATTAAACACATGAACAAGACAACAGCCCAGTGAAATAAAGTAAACACTATGGAGGAAAAAAGCATTTAAGGAACCTTCCAGACACCCTCACTGAATTTTAAGGAATTATTAGTTTCTCCCATCAGAAAACTTTGACAAAATATGAGCCCTAAAGGGAACAGACCCACTTTGATGGTCTGGGTTTTGGGGTTAGGGTTGGGATTTTTTTGGCCATGGTGGTGGTTGGCTGGGGGTTTTTTTGAGTTGCTTATACTAAGCAGCAGCCACTACTGATAAATCACAAATTAATTAGCGTATAACTCATTTTATGGAGGTTTGTTTAGCCACCGCCAAGTTCCTGTAAGTGAAATTCCTGGCTCCAGCCTGGCTCCAGCACTACAATATTATCAAAAAGGAATAAAATTAAATGTCACACTGTATTTTAGTATCACTTAGAGCACAACTTTTCTTAAATCTGATTGAGACAAAAAACCTGTTCTAGTAAGAACCTGGAAATGAGCTCTAGAGTGCTCCAAAAGGAATGCCATTGTACTGACAGTGCAAAAGACACCTGGCAACCCACACTACACCACTTAATATAAAGTTGTATGTAGAGCCACTAAAATAAAACATTAAGACTGATGTAGCATGTTTGAAATACACTGCAAATATTCAAACTTTATATGCTACTTAGAAACTTATCCAGAAATACAGCATAACTGCTATTACACCTCTACACAGCTTGTTGTGTTTTGCTGGAGGGTTTTAGTACTAGCTTCAGTAGCTATTATTTTTCTAATTATTTTTATGTGTACCTCAAAAGGAAGAAAATCTGACTACATCAACATTAAAAGACTGCTGAAATCTTCCTGTACTAGAGACAGTGAACAGGCTTAAATGAAGTTGTCAGACATGTATTTGGTACAACAAACTGAACACGTACCTTTGACATGATGAACCAATGACACAACATGTTGAATAAATGACTCTGACGTGCTTTTGCTGGCCTGTTGCAACTTAATGTGGTCAAAGATGGATCGGAACTCTTGCTCCTTCTTGACGGAATGGACAAGTGTGCTAGCAAGCAGTCTGTCTTTAGTCAAGGAAGCAGGTCTAAATGCATCAACAAGACAAACACACAAAAAGAAACCGCTAGTTTAAATAAAGATGAATGACACTGCAGGCAGGCAGAGAACCACACTGTAGAGTGGAATCATTTACCTATTGGAATCATCAAGAGGTACTGGTGCCATTTTGAGTTTAACTTCAGGACGATGGGAATCACTGGCTATCATTTTGATCCTAAGTGGGCTCTCCTCTCTGAAGGTGGATTTTTCTCTCGCATCCAGATTCTTGTGTAGAGGGGGACTGTAATCAAAGAGTTCTTTGAGCTTTTCAGACTTTACCTGCTCAGGTGACTGAGTTTCTTTCTTCATCATTTGTCTCTCAGAACTCTTGTCTTCTTCCTTGTGCTTATCTTTTGTTGCGCTAGGCCTTTCCACTACATAGCCAGTCTCCTTAGGCTTATAATTTTTCTCATCTCTAAATCCATCGTTCTCTCTACTGCCCTTGATTGGTATTTTAGATTTGTATTTGGCTCCTTCCTCCTCAGCATTCCGGTGAGACGCAGTAGGAAAATTTTTACCCTGATCTGCCAAGACAGACTTTCTGAACTGTCTGTAATCCTCTGTCTCCTCAGTGTCCTCCCCTTCAGAGTCATTAAACTTTTCTTTCCCAGGCTCTTTATCAATGAAAAAATCTAAAGTTTCCTGTTCCTCCCATTCCCTTTCTCCCTCTGTCCTCCCTTTTTCTGATCCTCTTTCCTTCTGGGCCTCCTTCTCCCTGGTATTACCCCTATCAAGCAGGTATACTCTAGACTCTTCATCTGTGTACCTGTGGATAGCAAAGAAGAGACTGGTAACTCTGGATTGCATTCATTCCAGTTCACTTGCATTCCTCTTTTGTTTCAATCCCACACCAAGAAGAAGAAAATACATTCCTCCGAGCAACTCAACTTCAGCATGCAACACTTTGCACATCGCTAACACTGTGGCTAGGGTCATCTATGTGCTTCTGGAGGCATATGAAGACTATAATGCCCTTCTGCAGAACAGACAGAAATCCTCTACTTGAGTTTATAAAAAAAGCTAGTGGTAGGCTCTTTCTTAATAATTTTCTCTTACAGCAGTCACTTTTTTCTATCAAATTCAAATGAAATGCAGGAATTTAGACTGCAATTCTTTTAGTGCAAAAGTTAAAGGAATACCGTTTTTAAAAAAGTGAATTATTTTCAAGATCCTGCATGTTTCTAAAAAAATTCCAAAGTCTGACAGAGGCTTAATGTATTCACTATACTGTGTATAAGCAAGGAACCTTTAGAAGGCAGCTCTCCTAAGCACAGAAACACACCAATTAATTAGTTCAGCCACTATACACTATTTTCACATACATCTTAATACATTCACTGACTCCAGCACATCTAACTGAGAGGAAGTAATGCTTTTGATCTTCTAAGCAATATATTTTTACATAATAAATCACTGGAGAAATTCATTTAAAAAACTTCAATCAAATCTATAAAGCATAGTCACAGCTTTGCTCTGTAATTCATTTTATGAAAAATACACTGAGGTACAAGTTACATTAGAAAGGAACTGTAACATCAGTAAGATTCTTACAACTTTTAAAAATTACTACTGTATCAAACATTTAAAGAGCAAGTTGAAGAATTTTATGGTAACTGGAAAATATACACTGAATTTTAAATATGTCATTCTTTCACATCAGTGGTATTCTTGGAACATAATTCTAAGACCTACCCTTTTCCATAAGTAATACAAGTCAAGGCATCAAAGTTGCACCACCCAATTAGCAATCAATGCTGTTTATGTTAACAAAGAAATCATTGTACCACATCAGCATTTTTCAGACTTCAAATAAATTTGCACTTCAAACTACACAAAGCATTAAAATTTTAAAATACTTGAACAGAATTCTTTATCAAACAAGCAATTCTGATGCACACACTATTCCAATTAAGATTTTTCTTAACAGTAAATGGAGCATAAGAAAATACACTGTAAAGGAAAAACACAAACCCATTTTTTCCTCAAGGATACATGTCCCTATCTCCACTACCTGACAGCCAAGAATTTGAAGCATCTTATGAGGAAAAGGCATGTTTCAAGCTAAATTCCAGCCAGACTAAATTAGTAGTATTTATTCCACAGTATTCCTTCCATATTTTGTCTCCCACGGCACAGTGATGACCTTGCCTAAACTCTATGACAGGGAGCATTTTAAAAGGCAACATTAGGCTTATAATTTTATTCTTACCTTTTCATAAACTTTCCACCTTTTGCAGTTTCCTGATCACCACTCTCAGGATAAAATGACCGTGCTCGAGCCTCCTCACGGGGAGCACTCTGTGATGGGATTGTCTTTGCAGGGCTTCTCCTCGAAGGGATATGATGCAGTGGGCTATTCTGAGAAGGACTATAACGGCTAGAACCATTTCCAAGAGAACCAGAGCCAGACCTTTCAGGACTATGTTGAATGGAATGGGAATGTTGAGGTGTGTCCTTTGCTGAGTGGGCTGTACTAAGCAAAGGGGCATCAGAGCAAGATGAACTCTGACTAGGTGGGGTGGCAATTGAAGGACTATGGGGTGACCTTGGACTGTTATCATATGCTGAAAGGCCAGGCCAAATGTCGCCAGAAGCTGCTGATGATTTGTTAAAATCGTCAAGAGACTCTGATGGGTCATGTTCAAATGTATCTTTCTGTTCATCTTGTGATTTATTTTTCAAGGGGCTATCTTGCAAAGGAGCCCCTTCAGTTTTCTTTGCCTGCTTTTCCAGAGACGCGCGTCTTTTGGAAGAGACAGGTGATTTGCTGTATGGGGATGAAGAACGAGATGAAGAGGACCTTGGGGACCTGGAAGATCTGTAAGATCGACGAGATCTGCTCCGGGATCTCTGAGAAGACACAGACCTTCGTTTTGGGCTTCTGGAACGTGAACGGCCACGCCTAGGACTTCGGGAGTGTCTTCGGTTCCAGACAGGCCTATAACCTCCACGATGGTATCTACCACCTCCTCCTTGATAATACCCTCTACCTCTTCCTCTGTAACCATAGGGACGTCTCATTCCTCTAGTATTTCTGTAATCTCTGCGATAATCTCTAGAATAAACACGATCCCTGCTGCGAGATCGTGAATATGTCCTTGACCGAGACCTAGAACTAAAATTAAAAAGCAAACATTAATATCTGACAATTGGAGAGTTAAAAAAGAAAAAGTACCTTGACACTAAATGCTATATTTCTCAAATGCAAACAGAACAGTAAAGGAAGCGGACTAACAGTCTCAAGGTAACTTCTACAATCTATTTCTTATTTCTGGCTCAAAGGATCATAATAAATGAATAAATGTATCTATAACTCCTAAGGACTGTGAAACTCAGACTTCAGCAACACATAATTAAGACATTACTAGCCTCAGTTGCCTGCTCTGCCATTTTATCAGAGATTATCATAACACTGGAGCACAGCATTCAGCTCCTCAGCCACCACAATTCACAGCCTGGAACATGAAGTTAAATGACCCCCTGTTTAATATGCCAGACTGTGGACAACAGCTGAGACAGCAGTAAACATTCAATTCAGCCGCTTCTTTTATGGAAGATTATAATGTCCACTAGTAAGAAAGATGAGGAAAAGGCTGGAGGCAACTGAGAAGATAAGATACAGCAGAGTTAATCTGCTGAAGCCTTAAGTTCTCCAGATCTGAAAAGCTGCATGAGGAATACAGAACAAATCACAGTGAAAGATACTAGAGAAAGAAAACAGGAAGTAAGAAGGGAGAACCAAACAAGCCACAAATCATGAAGACACATTAGCATTCTGTATCTTGAGATACAGGAAAAGAGAATAAACAGCCAAGTATTAAACAAACAAAGTAACTGAAATTACATTCAAAGTAGAATTTATCTACTGCCTAAAATGAAGTAAAATCCCAGGCTCACTTGCCACAGCATCATGCAAATGAAAAATAATTTCCAGACAACAACTAATACACTAAACCATTTTTCCATGCAGCAAGATATCAACTTACCTATATCTCTTTTTTCTAGAATGTGATCTGGATCTTGATCTAGAGCTGGAATGAGATCTGGACTTTGATCTTGAAGAATGTGATCTAGAGTTAGATCGACCCATTTTTCCCAGTAGATATACTCCTTACCAAAAGAAAAAGCAGTGAGGGGAGGGGGTGGAAAAAGGGAAGCAACTATTTAGAGTCCACATAAATCACAAATGAACAAAAATTTTATATCCTAAAATGAGGTTAGAAAGAGATGTAATATTTCCTAAACCAAAGAACTTTGAAGACAATATGAGTACATGGAAGGATCAACCACATTTTAAAGAATTTAACGTGGTCTGTCTGAAAAGATAAAAGTGTAACAGTAAAAGGTTTTCTAGACTTAATTGCAAACTGATCCTGTAGGAGAGGAAGCAACATAAAACCCTCAACATTTCTGCAAATTGAGGCAAGAAATTACAAGTCTGAACAATTACACGTTTTTATATATTTTAAACAAAATCCTTGCTGTTTGCATGGTTTATAGTTTCCTTGCATTTCCAATGCAACGATCTTTCTCTGAGAGGACTTTACAATCCCCCAAAATGTACCTTTTACATGAGAGAAAAAAAAAAAAGTCCTGAAGTATTCCATACAGCAGTTGTTGGTTTGAGCCAGGGGTCTTATTTCTCTTAACCACACATACTAAAGCTAATCACTCTGATCCGATTTTCCACTGGTCAATATGCCCACCCTGCATCTTTCTAGGTTAACTTTGCTTTTTAAACTACATGTAAAATGGAAGTTTTTAACAGCTACTTCAATAACATGGCTTGCAACAGAACTCAATATTTTTCAGCTCAAATTAAGCTATAAAAACAACTGATTATAAAGCAATGAGTCCTAAAAGAAAATAAACTTGTACTTTCTTCTTACGTACAGTCATAAAGTATTTAGAATTAGTGCTAACCATAAAAGCATATAAACCTTTTCCTTTTCAGATCAGTGATTAAAAATGCCCAATTTAATTAATAAAAATCTCTGACCTATTACCATTTTCTGTTGAAATTGCCCAGCTTAAAAAGGCAAATAAAAAAAGCGGGCACATTAGATAACCTGAATATAAACTGTGAATAAGTAACTACAAAATTTCAGACCTTTGTATGCTTAGCACCTCTATCATCATTATTTCGTAACAATTAAAAATGGGAAAACCAAACATTCAGCTTTTGTATTGCAAACAGGCACGAAAGCCTAAAATCACTGTGTTCAGCTTGTATTTTCAATGCAATAAGCACTTTCTATCACAAGGTACTTTATATAATTGAAATATCACCCAGGTAACAAGAAATATTATATAAAGACAAATAAAGAGCACTGGAGCTTAATTTAAAGTTATTAAAAAAAAAAATAAATCAAGAGATTTTAGAAACCTGTAAGAGAACCCAAAAGCAAGCAGATCAATCTGTCCCCTATCAGCTGGTCCCTCCTGCCCCAGATGACTTGCCCCACCACAGCAGCACAAAAGTTTGCATAGCCCCAGAAAGATATAACCTCATCTGAAACTAACGCAGCAAAAAAATCAATTTTAACCTAAACTATCTTTCCATTTAACTAAGAAAAAGAAGTATTTACCTCAGAGAAGAGTAAGATGTTGAATGTTGTCTTTTACTGGCTCCTTCTATTAAAAAGCAAATTTGCATAACCTATACTCAGAAGATGGTTTCTAATTCATTGTGTTCAATTAAACTCACAGAAGACCGCTTATAATCTCTTACACTTATCTACTCATAGGCAAGATAAACGTAAAGGCTTTAAATTGTTGTAAGACATGAGCATATCAATTTTCCAAGAGTGACAGAAAAACAGGTTTTTTGCTATTACAAGTAATTTTCAGGCCAAACTTCAGACACACAGTGAGTTTATAATACAACTCAATCTTATCTTTAGTGGAAAATTGTTTGATTTTCCCTGCATTGAACAATAATATTTATACATTTGCATTCTACATTCAACAAATATGTACATACTGTAACAGTTGAACTTTACAAGAGATAAGCTAATTTCAGACAGTTTTATATATTGTAGTGTCTTACTGCAGGCATAGATTTTAAGAAAACAAAATCAATTATCATTTTAAATGGTTGAGTACAATCAGAACATTTCAAAATACAATTAAGTTAACCTTACCTCAAACAGTCGGCGCCAATGAAGCAATTATTTCAAAACTCTCTATTTGTGCTTTCAGCAATATTGATCCCTATAGAACATAAAAAAAAGAGACTGTCAAAGGCATGAATTTTTACTAAAGGGCAGGTACTACCTTTTGCTTACATGGGTTAATCTATTTATCATCAAAAGACAACACATGAATTGGCAAATTTACTCTTGGACTCAGCAAAGCTCCATGACTAGAGCAGTTCAAGAGCTAGCCACTGCCAAGGGGCAAATCCTATTCCCCTTCCATACATGATCACTCCTCCTTCAGCCTTGCTTACAGGGCTGTACTACGCATTATCCTCACATCCACAACAGCCCTGACACCCTACAGGTACTACAGTGAGCAGGCTCTTGACACTCAGAAATCACTTTCATATGGCTAAGTTATAGAACTAGCCTAATGAAGGGCCAAACAAGTGCCAGAGCTGGATTATGGGGAAAGAACAGCACACAGTTAGAAGGAGGGCACGAAAAGGACAGTGGCAAACTGTTAGAGCAGTTGGAACTCTAACATCCAGCTTCACAATAACTGGAGCTATCATTTTTGCAGGAGGAAAGGAAAAAAAGGAAAATGAAAAAAAGGGATGAGGACTTAGGACAACAGTGCAAGCTTTATCTTCAAGTTTATACCTTCTTGTGTGAAATGTATACTTAAATAACCAACAACTCCTTTAAAAAGAAGTTATTTCACTGGTATACAGAAACAGAGCATAATTCTAATAATGAAGCTAGTCTCAAATGTACAAACTTTTCACCAGCCTCAACTCTTAATTACCTCAAAGCCTTAAGACTATGCATTCATTTGTAGCCTCACTCAGCATAAAGCAAGCTTTCCAGTTCCAGTAAAGCAACTTGGAATTTTGTCCCAGTTCAATACAGATGAGAAGGATCTCCCATAAATGCTTCAACAATCTTGTCATTAAAGCCAAAGCTGCAAGGCATCCACTGCTCCTAAATGACACTTTCCCACTTGTTCAGAGATGCTTTCAATGTTTTCTTAATCTAAAAGAGGAAACGTAGCACTTGTGTTCATAAACACTGCTTTTGAAAGTCCACTTACCATTCACTAGTAGTGACCAAGATATTTCCAATTTCTACAAAACATATGCCTTAATAAGATTAAGTTTTTACTTCTCATCATCAGCATGAGTCTCTGAAGGAGCACAGTAGTGTATCGGACCATTTCAGATCTTGTCTAGACAAAAGGTGAGATGGTATTAGCTAGCAAAGGTTAATTAAGGCATTCAGAAGTCTAGTACAGAAAAAGTAACAAACTTTGGCTAAATAGTAGAAGTTCAGTCTGAGATTTTAAATCAGTATTTACATTGTTTCTACTTCTGACTTTTAAAAACAATCTGTCAGTGTTAGCTGAAATCTAAAATCCTAATTCAGACAAGTCTTTCGATCTTGGGGATCTATAACAATATAGTTACTTCACTTTTAAAACCTCTAGGCAAAAAGACAGGCTCTTAAACAACCACAGCTGTCAGTTATTTCCACAGTTTCAGGAATCTTTTCCATCAACAGGCAAAGGCAAGAAGTAGCCACACTTTTGCTGTGTGTTTTTTTACCCTTCAGCAGCCAATGGATACACCATGTCCAACATTGGCAGCCAGAATATATTTGCCACCCTTCTCACTCATTTTTTTCCCCCCTTACAGAAAAGTATGGATATAACATTTTTTTTTTAAAAAAAAAAAGCAGCTTTGAATAGAAAACATTAACTATTGAATAAAAAAATCCAACTACTTGTAGCTTTGTTCCATTTAATTGAAATAGGTAAAAGCTTGACACACAAAACCCCTTTTTCCAAACTTTCATATTTAGGAATAAATATTAAAAGACTACACAGCTGCTTTTCAAATAAAGGTTTGTCTGCGTAAATTTTCTCACAATATACAAAAATCTGAAATTTTGTTAACCTCTATTAAAACTAATTTAGAAAATAATGGTACATATAGAAATACATAGGGATACAGCTCCTTTATAACAGTAAGTTTCTACATGCTTCACTTTAAAAAAAATACACACATTCCTTTGAAAGCATCACAACTACAAAATACTGTTTCATGGTGTCAAACAAATGACCTACAGCCTCCTCCTGCAGGCTCTCACGCTCACTGTCTGTCTGTAGTGGCTACACCATGTCAAGTAAGGGCGTGAGTGGTAAAGGGCAATGAAAAAAAAGATGACGTCACTACCACTGAGTATTTTTGAAAGAGGACTGTGACCTCCAGGAACATGGTCTATGTCTGAAACACGACATGCTTTTCTGCAACTCAAGCTTCTTTTCCCCATGCTTTCTGCCCTAAGTATGTGAAAGGCTCTTCCCATATTTAGGGCTTGGCTCTCAACCACTTCACTCCTGCGTTCAAAAATTTGGGTATTATAAAGGAAGCTGCTGTAGCTCCATATTATTTCAAACCAGAATAAGATGGCACTGCTAGTTTAAATTAACAATCCCACCTGTCCTATCCTTTGTTTCCTCCCATCCCTGATTATGACCTCCGTTATGTCAGGGCAAGTATTTCTGCAGTCACACAGTGCATTAGAAAAACGTATGGACCACCTGGATTAGCTTCAATACAAATGATTTTTCTGATATAGTTTATGATACAGTTCCAGAAATGTTTGGGTCAACACAGGGAAGCTGCAATAGCATTCAGATAGGACTGCTTCTTTTGCCAGCACTGCAGTCTTAGCTTCCTTGAAACTAGCCTGGTCAAACCATTAGCAGCAACAAACTTGGAAAATAAGCTTTTTATCAGTACTTGCAAGTAGCTTAAAAACAAAACAAAAACCCACAACACACACCCCCTCCTCCCCTGTGCCCAAAGAACCAAACCTTAACATGGAAACCTAGACTTTAGTTAGAAATGAGTAGTCCACTACCTGTCAGTGAATCACATCATGACCAAAGAGAATCAAGGTAAGTTTCTTAATGACTTAATATCAAAATCTTTGAGTGCCTTTAGTAAGGATTAGACAAGTGTAACAGAAAACAAAACCAGCAAACAAACTACACAATAGAATAATGCTTATCCCATCACAAGCAACACAACAATGAGAAAGTAAATGTCACTGTTAGCATTTGCTATGTTAAAAAGAAAAATGAAGACAAAGAAAACTGTTTCAAATTCCTTTTAAACATTATTTTTAAGAGTCTTTTTTACACCACTGCTGTTAAAGTTTTCTCAGAGTACACAGACCACAGATGCAATTTATCTGTTAAGCCGTTTTAAAAGGTCTACAACACATGGAAGTTTCTGAAGACATTTTAGCACAGTTATACCCATTTACACTAGCAAAACACTGCTTTCTCTTAGCTTCATTATTTTAGCTATCCCTCATAGTTATCTAGTAGTCTACATTTTTCTTGCTTAAGCATTACTTGAAAGCTATCAGAAAGATTTAAATCAAAATCTTGTTAAAGTAATTCCCAAGCTGTTGCCAAAATGCATTTTCATTCAAAGATTCAGGCTTCAAAAGCAACAAGGATTACACAATCAAGACAAAACAAAAGGGGATAGCCCAGTCTTCACAAAATCCCCACATAATTTGAATATTCTCTCACAATACACCTATGGAATTAAAGAAAGCCAGTCTGACTGAAACAATAGTGTAAGGTGTCTATTGAGTGCTTGCACATCTGCTACTTTTTCATTCACCCTTTATCTCCTCCCCACTTTTTTTAAAGCATTACAAACTTAACAGTGGCATACCACAAACAGAATAGAATGCATTTCATTAGTGACTGCAAACCCATGCTATTCAGATCATCAATAACTGAGAATGCCACAGATACTAAAATGCCATGGCAAATATGCCCAAACTATCTCGGAATCTACAAATAAGAGCTGGGAAGTGTATTTCCTGTCTATTTTATATTCTTGCTCTTTATTATCTTCATAATACCCATACAGTTACAAAGACAAACCAGACCCATTTAAGAATTACAGCATGAAAAGTCAACTGGAACAGTAAAATATACAAAGGCCTTTTTTCCCCAGTTCATTCATTTCTTTATAGAAAACAATATAAAGCATTTGCAAATTAAATCAAAACCCAGCATCTCAGTAGTAGTGAAATCAGCTCTGCAAAACCATCATATGATCGTTAGCTGCTCTTTTATGTAATACCACTGACAAACAAAAGCATGTTTCTCCTCTAACTAAAACCACAGAAATCAAAGTGACTATTTCTAAGGATTTTGTGAATACAAAAAAAAGAGTTAGCATGGTTTTGGATACACATTGTTTCCGGTTGCCATTCTTGTAATTTTTTGTTTTAAACACGGTGTTTTCAGCTGCCTTTCACATGCAGTTTCCACAATCTCTTTGCAACTATGAGCATGCTGCAGAAAAGGCTATCTTCCCTCCCTCATCTGTTCCAAGAACAACAGTCATATAGGTGCTTGCTGAGCTGGGGCAGCCAACTGACCCAGAAGAAAATTACTCTCACTACTCTGGCCAAAAAGACAAAGCTGACTCTTCAGGCACATCACGTCCCATATCCCATTTACGACAAGGCTGCATGGAGGCCAGTGGCAGCATAATGAACAAGACAGCAATCCACTTTTTCAGAATACCTTTGAGAGAAACGCTCACACAGATAAACTGAATACAGTTGTTACCCAAAGGCTTACTTTCTTCAGTAGTTTCCTTCACCTATCTCCACTATTTGTAAACAAACCCCAAATGTTCCCTGGCATTCCTCAAAACCCTATGCCACAATCTCTCCTTGACAACCACCCTGTATCTAATCCATCCAAATACATAAACCAGAGCTTCAAAGAACAGCTCCATGCTGACCGTTCCTAAATTCCTACAATCACTCCAAGTTTTGTGTTCCTGATGGCAACAGGCCCTTCCCCACAGCACATGCTTCCCTCTACTTCCCCCAATAAAGATTCCCTCAACCACAGCCTTTACCTGAGGAACTGTTCCACACAGTCAGGCCCACTAAAGCCTTGCCCAAGCCATGGGCCCAGTACTCAGAAGAGAGGCAGTCCCACCCCAGGTACTGATATATGTAACACATTAAACCTCTTCCTGCCATTCAGCACAGCCTGTGACTCCACGTCAAAAGGGATGAGTGGGAAGAAGCAATTCCTTCTCTCCCTTCCACAACAAACTGCACAGAGTGCACCTTGGAGCCAGAGCCTTTATCCCTTCATATTTCCCCCACTTTTGTCTAAAGCTACTAGATTATCAGAGAGGAGAAAGATGAAGAAGGAGAAAAACAACAGCTAGATGGCATTTTCCTAGAACCCCACACTCTGATCAAGCCTTCCCACACGGAGAGTGACTATTCTGATACATTTTCATGTACCTGTAATAAACCAAACATTACTCAAGCAGTGACTACTTGCAGTGTCAAGAACTCCTCTGTTTTGCATGCCCCCGGGTCCTTTTACTACAGGTAAAATTTAACTGCTAGTGCTGCCGTATCTCCTTATGTTTGAGATAAATAAGCGACAAGTTGTACTGACTTGGTAAAGGATTACCATGACACACAAAAAGAGAATCGGATTTTTAAAAGAAAATTAGAGGCAAAAAAGTAGGAGGTTTACAAAGCAGACAAAAAATAAATTACAAGATCCTGCAAAGGTTGTATACTACAGCACGCTCAACACCGGGAACACAACAGCCCCTTTCGGCAAGGGGCGTAAAACCCACTCCAGCCCCTCACCGGCTATGCAGGCATTTCCAAACAAGAACGTTAAGGCGCAGGGAGGCAACCCGGAGCACATATTTAAAGGCACAAGCGCCTGAACCGCAGTCATGCCCGAAGGGAAGTTCCTCCAACGAGCGTATAAACGCTGATCCAGCACTGGGAAGCATCCTTTCACCCCAGCGCCGTTTCCCTCCCGGAGTCACACCCGCGCGCATAACGGGGAGGTTTTGTTCCCAAAACCATCGCTGCACAGCGATCTCCTCAGGGCTGTCTCCCACAGGGAGGGCGGAAAGGCTGCCAGGACAGGCCGCGCCTTCCACCTCCCCCCTCCCGCGCCGGGCTTCCAGAAGTCGCGAACCAGCCCCACGGCTGGGTCCCGCCGCCCCTTCCCTCTCTACCTTCGTTCATCAGAGCGCCGTCCAGGCCAAGGGAGAAGCGACGCCAGCTCGGCCCGACTCCCGCAGGAGGCGGCAGCGGCGTCAGGGCGGTGTTGGCGGCCGCAAGGCCCCTCCCCGGGGCAGCGGTTGTGCCCGTCGCCCCGGGGACTGGCGCGGCCACCACTGGGGAAAGAATGGGGGGGTAGGGGAACAGGACGCCAAGGATAATGGCTGCGGAGCGCCGAGGTCACGCGGCGGGGAAGGGAGGGACGGCGCGCACGCACCGTGCGGCACGGGGGGAGGGGAGGCGGGAGGCGCGGCTGCGCCGGGGGTAAGACAGGGGGGTGGAGGGACTGCTCCCCCCGCCATCTCTGCCCGGCTCGGCCGCGGCTACGCACACCACCGTCCCGCAAAACCTCCCCGCGGCCCGGTCACCTCCGCCCCTTCCTCACCTGTCGGACGGAACTGCCGGCGGCCCCGCTCTCTTATCGCGGCTGGGCTGCCATTTCCCGTCTCGCCGGAGGAAAAGACGCGGGGCCCAAAGGGGAAAAGAAAAAACCACCATAGAGAGCGGGAGGTGGGCTGCCGCCGCGGAGCCGTCACTTCCGCCCTGGGCGGGAAAACACCGGCACCCCTCACCGCCTCAGCGCCATCTTGGTTTTGGGTAGCTGTCCGCAAGGAAGATGGCGGCACGCCGTGCTGATACTAGACGGCAGGTAGCGCCCCCCCCCCCCCAGGCCCGTGTCCCAAGGTGAGCGGCGGGGCCTTGCCCTACGTTCCGCCCCGCGGCTGCGAGCTCCGTGCCTCACCGGCTGCAGCTCGACTACTCCCGCAGCGCCACGACTAAAGCTGTCGTCTTTTACTTTCTACCTTCCCCATCAAAGAGTGATCCGAGGGGTCGGGCCCCTGACCACGGCCCAGTTACCTGTGGGCTGGGATGCACGTCCATCCACGAGAGCTGCTTGGGCGGGTTTATCTGCACGGCGGGGCGCAGCGCGCGGACCACCGTCCAGCGGCATTGGCGCCAGGTGCTCCCGCGCAGCAGGAAGGAGAGCGCGTAGCTGCGGCGCTTTACTGCAGCCGGTTTTGCGGCAGATGTGCGTGAATCGCCCGGGTGCAGCCCGGAACAGCACAGCAGCCGAGAGCAGCGCGATCGGCGTTGCTGTAGCGCCGAGAAAGTGCCGCGGCGGGCTGCGGTCTGTTTGGTGCGCCAGGGTGTGTCGGCTGAGAAGTACGACGCTGAACGCGAAGTGACGCTGCTCAAATTTTACACAGCTGATTTATTTTTTAAAGGCTATTGCATAGTATTTCTGAGACAAGTATAAAAGCTATAAAAGAAAAAAGAGCGAGGAAAGATGCATTTGCACAGTTTTAACTGAGCTTTTAAGTTCAGGGGGTAATGACTCCAAGGCATTCAAAAGCAACTGATGGAGGATAAAAGCACTTGAGATGGAAAGCAGACATAACCCCCAAGTGCTGGTTTGCCGTTACCTGAGTCGGGAAAGTAATGCCCTGGTTCTTTGAGCATGGCCTTCTACCTTCTGCATAGACAGCAACCAGTAAGTGGCTGGTGCTGAAACTTGAGGTTTTAGTTCTGACTGCTTGTGGTTACCTGATGAACAGCGTGGCCTAGACAGAGGCACAATTCCCTCTGTCCTTTTTTTTATGCCTTTTCCCTTATGCAGGGGTAGGGGTAACTAACCTATACCTCAAGTGTGGCACATGTGCCCCAGCTTTTCCTGTAGCCAACAAAAAGACACTATCAATGTGGAGGCTACTTGATAATGGACTCATGGGAAGAAGTCAGCTTGCTAGGACGAGCAAGGTTTCCAGAACTGTTGTGGGATTTGGGTGCACACAAACTATGCATACACATTTCCTAATGGTTCTGAAGATCTGTAGGATGCTTATGTTGTTTCCCTTCAGTGAAGAGCTCTCCTATATTTTCTGAGATATAAGGGATATATTTAATTGGGACAGAAAGGCTGGTCACTTCTACTCTTTCAATTCTTCATTGCATTTAAGACAACATACTAGAGGCCCAGAATAAAAAAAAAAAAACAACCCAGGAAACACTTCCCCAAAAACCCACACACTGTCCAAAAAAAACCAAACCAAACAAACCAAGCTGTACCGTGAAACTTTTTGAAAACATATTTTAATGATTTCAAATATATTTGCATAATGACAAATAGTGTAAGTTGTTTCAAGTTTTGTTCACTCCTTGTTTTATCAAAAAATTTGACATTTGAGCTATGGATTTTGTGATTCTTCAGTGCAGCCCCTTGTTAGCAAAAACATCAGGATGTGCACCTGAAACACACCAAACCAGTGGTTTTCTAAGGGTATTGGTATGAAACACAACCTGAAAGGTCTTTAATCTCTGTCCTGCAAGCTGTTATACTTCTTCAAATCCTTGATACCCTGCCTTTGGGTGGTAATTTACCTTGTAAAATATCAGGTATTTTTTTATACAGCTTGTTTAAACTTCTAAGGTATGTGAGCACATCTGATCTACCTTTGATGTTTTAGAGGCACTCGTTTGCTACAAAGTAAAAAAAAAAAAACACAACACCCAAAACAAAGCAAAAAATAAAAAATAAAAAAAAAAATTATGTGTTTATTATTATCATAGGAGATAGTAGGTCTGGCCATGACACGAAGTGCTGCTTTATTGGAATACAGCACCAGTCTGGAAAATTTGCAATCAAGTACGAAGTTCAAAGCAATGGGAAGATACATGAAGACAAGGCACCATAGTATTATCATAGTGTCATCACTGGCCCCAGCCAAACTCTTGCTGACCGTTAGCAGATGTCTTCAGTATTCAGTGAAGCTGAGTACTTGTGCATCTTCTCAGCAGTAACATAGAAAGGGGAAATGAGTAGCAAAGTCCATTGTTAATAGTCAGCACTGAAATCAGATTATCTCATCAGGTAATAAGTGTTACAAGATTATAATGTAACCTCAATTCCAAAGATTTATTAAGAATGAAGAAACTCAGAGTGAGGCTAGTTTTAATCTGTTCATAAAACTGGATCATATACTTGCTCAAGTCAGTGGTGTTGCCATCTGTGGGCTGGTCCTTTACATGCAGCTGTTACTTTGCAGTAGAAATTCACATTTAAAGCAGCTTCTTTTCCTGTTAAATCCTTGTTCAGTTTCAGCCCCCTTGGGCAGATTTTGTCCGTGCATGAGTTGGTCAAGGCTCAAGGGAGCTGTGTAAAAGGGATGCTTCAGTAGATGGCACTCTCCCTCTGATCAAGGAGGAGCAAATACCTCAGCCAAGGAATTCGATGCAGTGAGAGCAACTTCTTTTATGCTCTACAGTGCAATGAGTGCAAACAAAGGTCTGCCTCGCTATGCCATGAAGTAACCCCTGACAGTTTTTCACAAATCTAGATTGTTCAAGTCCTCACATATGCTTTCCTCCCTGCTTAAATGACTGGAGTCTGTCTTGGTTCAGTTCAGACTTCATCCTGAAATCTGAATGGTGAATATATACATCACATATAATTATACACACAGACATGTATACATTTAAAAGATATGTTTTTATTATATATTTAAAAGAGCTCAGGAGTCATATAAGTTACACATATAAGACTCAGGGTTTAGAACTGTTCTGCTTCCTCAACCATTTTTTTCTAATTCCTTATTTTATTTTACTATTTTGTCAATGGTAGATCCAGTTTTAGAACTTCAGACTTTCGGTTTGTTGTTTATTTTTTGTTGTTATTTTGAAGCCACAAATTTCATAGATCTTGTTTAAATAGCTGTTGCACTGGTTTAATACAAGGGAGGAGGCCTTAACTGCAGGAGTGGGGACAATAAAGACCTGCTATACATCAGGGAAGCTATCATCTTTTAAATCAGATTTGTTGTTAACCAAGCGGTAATGTACAGCCATCATTTTACAGCTTTCTAAAGTGAAGAGAAGGGTGAGAGAAGAGAGTGAAAGAAATGTGTATAAGACAAAGATTGCAAAAATAAAATTACATGGGACAAATTCATAAAATGCGAAATTAGTTACTTCCTTTTTTAGTTTTAGGTTCCTGAATAATGCAAGTATATTCTTTCAATTTACTGCTTTTTAAGCATTCTTTTATTTTCTTATTTGACTGACACATAGATCAAGTAAGTCTCCATATATTCTCAATCTCTGCCTCACTCCTACACTCCCCAGAAATCCTTTTTTCCACTCATTAAAATCACAATGTTAACAGTATTTCTAAAATCTGGAACCTGGAGCTATCGGTTTTTTCCTTTAAGACAGAAGCATTTGCTACTGTAGCTCAGAAAAAGCTGTTGACCTGTTTTTTTCAATATTTATGTCAGACCCTGAGGCTTTTTTTTGCCCTCTTAGAATGAAGAGGCCCTAGGTAGTGTATGAAAGAGGACTATGAAGAGCATTTGTGTACATCTCTCCAGTGCCAGTCAACTTTTGAGAAAACAAAATCAAAAAGTATGCACCATTACAAACTAGATAAAGAAATTTCTGTTTCCAGAAGTGGTTCAAGCAGTTGCATGCTGCATGAGTGAAATGGCAAATTAATTTAGTAACAAATAAATACATTTTTAGATTTTCTGTTCTTAATTCAGAACAGAACAAACCTACTGCAAGTGTCAGATGCTTAAGGGACTGTGCCCAAAAGCAATATTTTCTGTCCTTGGCAGAGAAACTGCAGAGCAGATAAAATGCTGGACCACTGGAAGCTCTCTATTTAAAGTACCATTTAGCTACAGCATTCCTCTGTTATTTGGCAAATAGATCTAAACTTCCAAGTGCATTTTATACAGAATTCCAAGTAGTCTTCATGCAGTAAGGCATGAGACTTGGAAATTTCTTTTGCACACAGCTGAGTGGAAATGATTTGAAGAGGCTTTTTCTAACACTTTATGAAGGAACTGATTTTTTCCTCTGGGGAAAAAAAAGTCATGGGGCTTCTACTATTTGGAACGTGTTCTTTAGAAGAATGAAAGCAAATGGTTTAACTCTATTAGAGTGCTACTAATTTTTTCCCCTTGTGTAGTCTTGGGCTGATATTTTATTCAGTCAGATAAGGAAACATGTCTTAAGTCATGAAACTAATAAAAAACTTTGGGTTTATGGTTGCAGCCTTTACCTTTGTAGCAGCTATGGTGAATTCAGAAGAGGTTGGAAGACCCATAAATCAGCTTTCTACACTGGCTTTCAAGTCGTGGTTTCAAATAAAAGATGCTGACTGATCATCAGACTAGGCATTGGGAAACCTGAGTTTTATGCCTTCAGGCAAGTTATAGCCTGGTTTTCAGTTGTGCATTTATTTAACTCCGATTTATTACAAATGGAGTTACATGAGCACAGCATCCCTGAAACTTGTTTTTAAACCATTTGGGAGTATCTTCATTACAGATACATTGGAAAGCTACTTCAATGTCTGTAATACATTTTGAAATGCTTGGAATATGTTGCAGAAAGGCAGTCATTACTAACAAGTGTCTCATTGAAACAGTCCTGTTTTTTTTTCTCATCTCAATGCAGTACAGTTCAAATTACCTTAAAATAAGATCTCACAACAATTAAACCTTAAGAGTTCTGTAGACTGGACAGAACAAGAGGTAGAAGGAACATGTGATGGATTCCCATGATCTTCCACCTTACTGCTTTTTGGATGGAAGCTGAAGGATGGAAGATCATATGCAAAAGATGAAAAACAAGCAGTGGCAGAAGCAGGACCTGACAATCACACAGGTTCCCTATACTTTAGAAGATCTCTATTAGAAAGATGAGAAAATGGGAATATTAGCCTTGCTTTTGATAATATTAAGAAGACAGACAGAGATAAGAACTCAGTGGATTTGCAGACTGGTCAAAGAAGTAGAAAGAAAAATCAAAGTCTTGATGCTTTATAATGGATTGCATTGTGTAATAGAGGTCTCATACCTTTTGGTTTACAGGTGTAGGTGGGTTTATTTGTGCCACATAGTATTTGTGTCTAGGGAAATGATATGTAAGTAAGACAAGAAATAGCAGTAGCTGAACAGACCAGTGAGATTTGGGTGAGCCTGTTCATGAGTGTTTAGAGATGGGTGCAGAACAAAGGGTTGATTTTCAACCACGATTTATTTAGAAACTTAAAATCTATTAAAGGACAGTGAGGCTAAAATTTGGCAGTAAATATATCACATGCAATAGTTAAAATAAATTCATCAAATCCATGGATAAAGAGAAGTTAATAAAAGTGATCAACACTCAGCAGACCTGTACCTACTGGTTCCCTAAAGGGTGATCTTGAATCAAACTAGATTTTACTGGAAACCTCAAGAATATTACAAATGATGCCTCATACTACATTAATTAGGTGAAGGTCATTTGTAAAACTGTTCAACAAAGGGTGAGCACATGCACCAGGCTGGTGAATTAAGCAAACGGATGGAACAAAAGTGGAACTGCTCTTTTTCCTTCTACTACTTTTTTCTGCATGAAAACTGCAGATGATTTTTGCATCCTCCCATTGCTGGCTTCTCCAGCCCACTTTGCAGAATTTGACTGACAGGAGGAAAACATACTTCTAAATTATTTGGTCACTTTATTTTTTTTTTTTCTTTTTGGTTTTCTCTTCTTGCAGATTTGCAAAGTCTCAGTCTTCTGGGTGCTGGGCTATGAGATGTTTGTCCAACAGGGCCTTTGTTCTGGTCTGTGCTCCAGCAAAAACTGGAAAAACCTGTTCACATGCTCCTTTTATTTTTTTTGTTTTGATCTTCCTCTCCCATTGGCAGTTGCAGCCTGTACACATGCAAACAAGCTGGTGCCTGCCTTTCATGTGGAAAGCTGCTGTACAAAAACTGAGGTAGTTTTTTCCATTATCCCAGAGCTTTTCTAGCCTCATGAAGGCTTTGGTGAATGCTCCAGGAGTTAAACTCTGTTTGTTTCCACAAAATGTGCTTAGATCATAATTTTCATTTTCTTCAAGCAAGGGAAGGGTGTTTGAGTGTGGCTCCAGCCCAGCCTTTTAAATAATGTTTTGTAGACTGAGACATCTGCAAAAGCCAGGCTTATTGTGCAATGTAGCTTTTTGGATGCAGAAGTTTGCTTTACAACAGCTGCTCATGGTGTGGTGTTAACATCTGTAAGACAGGACAAACACTAAGACAGTAAGTTAGTGCAAGAAGTGGACAAGTTGAGAAGAAATTCTTCTTTCCATCTCCTTCATTTTCCTCTTGCTTTGTGCTGTTGTTGGAGCCAGAATGGGTCAACTGTGTGGACGATGCGTGCAGCTGCTGCAGGACTTCATGGCCTTTGTTCATAGGATGTCTTCCGACCTGGTGCAGGGCATCAAGGAATGCTTAACTGTGATAAGCAAATGCTTCTGCTTAAAACAAAACAGCTCTAAAGCCAGCCAGTTATACAAACCCATCCTGCAGCCTCATGAGAGGGTGACAGCAGAGGATTTTCTACAGCATATTGAAACAGGTAAGAGGGCTTGTTTTTTTTCCAAAAGGGTTGTGAAAGAACAAGGAGGTTCATTTTGTGGGTTGAAAACAGATTTTCGGCTGAATTGCTTTGGCATGGCACAGAGCAGCTCGATGATGGTGTAGGAAAGCCAGGGCTATAGAGCATTTTCTTTGCTTACCGGACACCAAGGGCTCGAGTGGTGTAACAGTTGTATCTAGGTAGTAACTTTCTTGCTCTGCCACTACTGTTACTACATAACCCAGGTAAACATGTTTCAAAAAACTGTGTCCTTCTGGTAGCTGAAGTTAAATTTTGAAGTCAGTCGCTGAAGGCACAGAGCTGGAAGCAAGCCATACCAACAGTGGATGTTACATGAGTGCCCAGCTGTGAGCAGGCAAATCAGTGTGATCCTGGCTCAGTTGTGCACATCTATGTCAGCTGGACTTGTACTGAGGGTGTCTGCAATGTCTGCATGGGGAGGTTGCCCTGGGACAAGCACTATTGGGCTCACGGAATTCCAAGCAACTGGTCTGCCTGGGTGCTTTTGTGCAAACATTTTGAACACAAGGCTTGAACACAATCATATGATTCCACTTGAATCAAAAGTAGATCCATAACTCTTCCCCTGCTTTATAGACTACCTGCCTAATTCCCCTGTAGATCCATTTGTGATGTTCTCTCTGTCCTAGGATAGGACACAATAATATCAATAGGAAAACTGTTTTTATTTCACTCCTGCGGTCACGGAGTATCACCTTGGATTAGTGTGTTTTGTCAGTTGTTCAACCTAAAAGCATTCCTTGTCTCAAGCTTAGACGGGGCCACTGCTTGTTTGGTTTTGCTTTGGCTCACAGCTTATTTGGTGTATTGCTTTAACAACTTTGGGCTAAAGCTACTATACAAAATTGCATAGCCTTCTACTTTAATTTGTGTGAAGGGTGTGGAACACAAACTACTATTTCTTTACTTGCCTTTCCAGGGACATAAAACTATCTTGTGAGGGGGACCAGAAGAGATGTTTTTTTCCCTGGTGTGACAGTTAATGCTGTTTGAAATGCTCAGTCATGGAACAGCCTTTGGAATAATTGCTGTGACGCTGGTTGTTGGGAACACCCGTTCATTAGCCTCAGCTGGTATTAGTTGGAGTCATTACCCTATGCATGTGTGAGGTCTTGTGCTGCTGATATGGTTCACTAATTGTTGCACAATAAGCACTATCAAAATCCTAAAGTCCATATCCAGATCTTTCATCTTGATGGACAATAGAGATCTTCCTGGGCTGAACTTTTTCTTCTAAAGGCTAGATTACTCCTGACTGTATAAAGAAACTGTCTTTGCAGTACCCCAGATCGGTTGATGGATCAGGAGCAGTGAAGAGGTGATCTGGAAAAAAATGATGAGGCCAGAATGACCCTTTACAGCACTCACTGGTGCTTACTGAAAAGACTAAGTGTATGTTTCATTGAAAAATCTTTTAATTTCTGAGATGGGTCTTGAAAAGGCTGCTTTGTGTTGGGTACTCAGGAGCTGGGGTACAGCAGCAGGGAGCCTTCAGCTTCTGTGACAGCAGTACACAGATGGCAGTATGTGCTGTTAGGGAGATCCCAATGTCCATGATAGGACATACATAGCACCCAAGAAGAAGAACCAAGGTTAATTCTCTGAGTGACCAAATCCTGCTGCCAGGACAGATGGAGGCAGGGAAGCTTCACAAAGGGAAACAAGACACTTGCCTCTTACCTTGGCGCTCACCTGTGTAGTTTATTCCAATGTGGATCAAACCCATCCTCAATTCTGGACAAATTATAATAAGCAGAGAGCCAGCATTATGACAACTTGGGTGCAAGGATAGATTTCATGATTGATCATCATACTCAGCTGTTAGCTAGGCCATCACATACTTGATATTATAGCAGGTGAAGATTTTAACTGGCTTCTGCTTTATCTCTCTCCCAAACAAAAATGCACAGGTACAAGGGAGATTCAGATAGTCGGTGTGTAAGGAACAAAACTAAACCACATGAACAGATTTAGTTGGTTTGTTTTTCTCCAAAACCTTATGCACACTGGCTAGTCCTTCCCTCTGTGTGTATTGTTAATTATTAAACAAAATTGACCTCTATATGAAGCAGTTCTGTGAAGCCCACTTACCTTATCCTGAAAGTAGAAATTTACTACTCTTGACATGTCAGCAGCTTCTAATGGCTTGAGATACTGGCTGAATTTTGCAGTGGGGCATGAAAGCTCACGCCCCTCACATCTCTCTCATCTCTTTACCCCATAAGAGGTGAAGTAGCTACATAATGTCCACAGAGATATTTCAATCTTTAATGCACAGCTTTAATCTGTTGTCTGAAAATACATCTTACAGTTGTGTGTGTGCTCCACCAGTCAATTTATACTTCATTACCTTTCAAACAGTTTATACTATTGAGCATGTTCAGTGGCTCATATTTTTTTCCTCTCTGCTACTCCATTCCACACATTATAAGGACATTATATAGTGACTTACAGAAGTCATGCATGACTGCTATTGCTTGATGGCTGTTGCTGAACATCTGGTTTGTTCATAGGGGAGCTATCATACTCAAGAACAGGTAGACTCATTCTACAAATCTGAACCTGAGACAAACTGTGTTGCTATTCCCTGAAATCCTTTATTGTAATATCCAGGACAGGAAACGTGGTGAACTTAAAATGTAGTAAATCAGAAATATGGACTCTTTTTATATCTAAGAACACCATGTTCATTAAATATATTTTAACAAAGATTTTCCGTGATTCAGGAAGAGATAAAGATTTTTATGGAGAACAAGAACACCTGCATTTATATTGTAGGGCATAAAAGTGTCTAAAGGTTATAATTTATCCTGCTTCCAATCACTAGTTTTGTGAACTTCACAAGAGGCATTTGCAAGGACAGGTTATTCCAGGTTCACTTACTGCTGTTGCTCATTGAAACATGAATAAGGATAGATGGGCTCTATGGAGTTGTTGCAGTGTTAAAATGTGTTTGGCTGGCTGTAAATTTTAACTTCTTTTGGTAAACTAACCCTTTACAGGTGTGATTGAGTCTGTGCTGTCATTGTACCTCTTTAGGTTTTGAAATGTCACCCCTTGGAAGGGACCCTCTGGAAGCCTTGAGGACCTTAGCCTTTTCAGAAAACCCAGGTTTACAGCAGTCTGCTGCCCTCTATTACTTGCATATGAGTCAGCACAGTAAGTTATCTCAGTGCACTAGAAAATTTTCACATAATTATAAACAAAAGTATTAATTCTAACTGTGAAACTCCTTTTGATTCAGTAATCAAATTTCTTTTTCTTACTTTTTTTTTCTTTCATACTATGTTGTTTGTTAAGGAAAATGAAAATGCCATCATGTCCATGTGGGCAGAATCATTCTGGGGTTTGCCATGAGGAGATATCTGTCATGATTATAAAAGACTGTTATTTATGTTATTGTAATACTTCTGTAAAACTCTGCAGAACCCAAAGTAGTTAGAGTCAGTATATACTGAATCTCCTGAGAACAGCACAGTCAAAATATGGTGAAAGGAAATGGACATAATGGAACATTTATGGGTTTATGTAATTTTTGGAAGAAGACAAAGCTGTAGGGGCCAGATTGTAGTGGAAATTTATGAAGCAGATGTTCTTTGTCCTGACTATTACATGGGAGCACTTGGCTTCTGAGCTAATTTGTAAACAGTTGAAAATCAGCCTAGATAAGCCAAAAAAACTTCTAGCAAGATTTTGGGTCCTACAAAAAGGTAAGAATCCCAGCAACAAGCAGGCTGCTATTTATTTATTTATTTTGTTTTACATTTACATCAAGGAAAGTGTTCTGACACTTGGCTTGATAGCTTTATACCATGGCTTTTTTGCGGGATAGAAAGTGCAGATAGCCACAACATGAGGAGCTGCTGTGGGGTGGAATGGCTTGTTTGGTAGCAAGGCAAATTGCTTCCCTTCCCGTGATATTTTTGAAGTACTTGATTATTCAAATCCTTTTCAGGAAACTTGCCCTGTTTTGCTAGTAGCAGTGAATTTAAATGAAGGGGAGTACCTCTCAGCCTATATATGAGAGCTCCTGAGGTTTAAGACCAACAAGAGATAAATGTGACTACAGTGAGCAATGAGATTCCTGAATATTTCCTCTCATTCCTCCAGTGAACATCTCCCTGCCTGTGGAGCATCTGGAGCCCTTCTATGCGCTACTAAGGTCTGCTGACCTGGAGGTGCAGCAGATGTCTTCTTTGTCCCTTGTAAACTTCTTGCTGGAAGGAAATAGTGAGTACTTAACACATGCTCTCTTCAGGTGAAAAAGTATCTCTTCAGCCAGTCAGGCAGAAGGAGGGCACATCTACATAGCCAGGTCTACACAAATCCAAATTCCTTTTTCTGTGTTCCTGATAGGAAACATGCAAGTCTCTATCTGCAGACCACATAGATTCTAGTGGCACCAGGATATACCACATAGAATTATAGAATCATAGAATAGTTAGGATTGGAAAGGACCATAAGATCATCAAGTTCCAGCCCCCCTACCATGGGCAGGGACACCTCACTTAAACCATGTCACCCAAGGCTCTGTCCAATCCAGCCTTGAACACTGCCAGGGATAGGGCATTCACAACTTCCTTAAGCATCCCATTCCAGTGCCTCACCACCCTTACACTAAAGCACTTCCTCCTTATATCCAATCTAAACTTCCCCTGTTTAAGTTTTAACCCGTTACCACTTGTCCTATCACTACAGTCCCTAATGAAGAGTCCCTCCCCAGCATCCTTGTAGGCCCCCTTCAGATACTGGAAGGCTGCTATGAGGTCTCCATGCAGCCTTCTCTTCTCCAGGCTGAACAGCCCCAACTTCCTCAGCCTGTCTTCATATGGGAGGTGCTCCAGTCCCCTGATCATCCTTGTGGCCTTCCTCTGGACTTGTTACAACAGTTCCATGTCCTTCGTATGTTGAGCACACCAGAACTGCACACAGTATTCCAAGTAAGGCCTCATAAGAGCAGAGTAGAGGGGCAGGATCACCTCCTTCAACCTGCTGGTCACGCTTCTTTTGATGCAGCCCAGGATATAGTTGGCTTTCTGGTCTGCGAGCGCACACTGCCGACTCATGTCATCCCTTCAACTAAATTGGATCATGTGTCAAGAGATCTTGGATCTGTGTGCAAAGGCTGATAAATTATTCCCAAAGTTGTGGGAAGAGCTATACAATTTTCATTCTTGGATCAAGAGCCCACCACTTAGCCTTTCAAGCAACAGATACAGCTCTTATAAATACATTCTGCCTATGAGACAGAGCTTATTTTCTTGCTATTTATTAACTGGACCTTGGTCTTAAATTGCTTGCAGATTTAAAAAGTTAAAAAGATCATGTTATAGAATTCACTTTCTTCTGTAGCCAATAGGGCAAATGCAATTGATGTAGGAACTGGGAGCTGCAGATGAAAAACTTCCCAGTAAACTTCATGTTGATAGACAGGATATGTCCCCACACCATCAACTACTGTGCTCCCTGGCACCTAGGCGACAACACATATGCCATTACACTAGCCCATAGCTGCAGAAGACAAGGTCAGTCTTCAATAAAGCTAGCTTTTTTTGTTTTTTTAAAGGATCTTGCTGCAAATATCATGCCATTATTTACAAGTAAAAAATAGTGCTGCAGCTGCACTTTTCAAAATGAACCTTATGTTTGAAACCAGAATTGCTACCAGAAATGTTTGGGATTTTCTGAAACAGAACCACTTGCACTTATTCACAAGTCTGAAGAGGAATCAAGCAAGCCAAGCCAGGGACTGTGAGTGCCTTTCGGGTTGTTTCCTTCTTTAGCCTATGTTGCAAAATCATAGCATAGATCCCCAAAGCCATCCAAGGAAAATATATTATTTTCACAGAGGCATTAACTGTTTATTGTTTGTCCATTTTTCTTGAATTTATGAATAGTTGACAAAGAATTAGTTGTCCAAATGGGTTTACTTGAGCCAATTCTGGATCTGCTCGAGTCAGAGGATGCCACTGTCCAGTGTAATTCCTGTGCCTGCACCATGACTCTGGCTGTTTCAGGTGAGTGTGCCGTGCTTTCCCTTTATCCTCTGCAGTGATTTCATTCAACTTTTACCTTATATATCAACGTGAAACAACCTATTTGCAATTGGCTTGAGTCATAAGATGCAGCAACAAATTTGGGTATTCCCACATCATAAATTCAACCTCTTGAGATTCCAGCTCTTTTTTCTCAGTATTTCTGACCTTTACACTCTTATGATTACAAACCTTTTTCTGATTTCCAACCTAAATATATTCATGACCAGCTTACGTTATTTAGCACCTACACTGGCTTTTGCTTCAGCAGTTCTGCCTTTCTGACGTCTATGCTGATGAGGCTCCTTTATTTTACTAGACTGAAGAAGCCAACTTCATTTAAGACTGCTCCTGTAAGTGAGGCTGTCCATTCATCTTCATAGTCCTTCTGGGTGTCATCTGTATATTCCAGAAAAAGAACATAGAGTTGCATCTGCTGTTTTGTGATACCACAGAGCTCAGGCATTGTTACAGTCTTAAGATGTACATAAATGGTGCAGGAGTTCCACTTTTAATTTATTTCTCTGAAAGAGACATCACCAGAAATGTGCAGTATTTCAGCTCAGGTCTTACCTGTATCTTCTACTGTGGCATCCAGGGAAATATGTTTTATAGTATGTTTCTTAATAACACTTGTTTTTCTTGTGATTGCATCACAGTGATATTGTGATGCTGCAGCTCTAAATCAGCTTTTTCTTTCTCCTCCTCTGCTGCTGTTTCCAGCAGACACTAATTAATTAAGGGTCTGTAACAAATGTTTCCAAGTACACCTGCCTGCATTTATACTGTAAGGTTTCATTCTGGTTTTGTTGCTTCAGTCTTCTAACTTGTCTGTTATTTGTAAAATATTCTAATCATGCACTGCATTGACAGTGCTGCACTCACACCTTTGTATAAACTTTCTGGTTCAAAGCCAACTACAGACCAGTCCTTGTGGAATTCCAGATATAACCTCCTTTCAGGCTATATGTGGAATTTCCATTTTTCAAAATTTGCTGCCAGCTTGATTTTAGTCAGTTCCTTATCCATCATGTACTTGCATTTGTCACCAACTTCTCTTACTCAACTATGCATGTTTCATATCATGATATAGATATTTTCCTGGCATCCAGACAGATAAACCACAGTTACCAAAAGAAAGGTTATCAGGTCAGTCTGGCTCATTCTACCTTTTGAAAACTGTATAATTCTACTGTACAGATTGTGTAAAGGCATGTATGACAGCTATGAATAACATTTATTTCCCTTCCTATAGTGCTTATTCCACCAGCTACCCTCTGTAGCCTGGAAAGTTTCAATCAGATCTCTCAGAACGCTGAGAGAAGCATGATACAAGTGTTATTTTCCAATTTGAGTATTTATGTTGCCAAGGGGAGTGGATAAGCAGGATCCAACCACATGAAAGTGCTGATTTGCATTTTATTCTTGTATGATTATTTGCCATTTTTTGGCTTTTCCCTTTGAAACTTATGTTTAAGCAGTGCATGTTATTACGGTCAGGTTAAGAACTCTCTATGCTACATTACTTTGTGTGGACTGCAAATGACTTAATTGAAATGCCTAAATTAGGCATGGCATTACTAAAGTTTTAGGTACCTGGCACTAGAAGGACTTCATGTATGGTCAGTGAAGTTATCCTGAAGATATGCAGAGAGATACTCCTTCACCTATTTTAAGCAGCCCACAGAGAAAGCAACTTGTTTGGGGATGTAAGAATATTCCTTAGTCCTGAAGGCACTATTGCCCTTCTAAATGTCTCAGTCTTTAACCCAGAGTACAGGGAACCCTCAGCCACTCCAGATTCAATCCAACTTCATTCTCTGGAGAGGATGTTCACCTGATGCCTTTGCACACTGTCTTAAGTGTACTTCTGTGCACAAGTAGTTCAAATTAAGCAGTCAAGGAGCTTTCAAACTAGATAGGAAGGCATCTGCTGAACATAGAATAGAGGTAGGCGGTCCTGCAAGTGCATAGGCTGGATTGCTGCCTGAGATTTGATCAGTGTTGAGGATTTCTGTCCCAGTTTAGGATTTAGATGGACTAGATCCATTTTTATCTTTTTTAGACTATATTTAGGTACCAGAGCAATGAGACTAAAACAAGAGGCAATTCTCTAGAGTTCATTTTAACTCCAGACTGATATCCTAAAGGGTCTGCTTGAGAAAAGTATCCTGGTCAGTCATGTCCTTTAACTAAGCCATTCATGCTTCAGAGTAGTTTAAAAAATATATATATATGGAAGCACAACCAAATTAGGTGGTTCTTTCGATAGCTTTAAGGTGACTAGAACTCTAAATCCAAGAATGATAATGTGATGTGTCTTCATTCTGCTGCAATGAGCATGCAAGACTGTGTACAGAGTGAAGCTGTTTAGCAATGTGACTGCAAATTTTACGTAAGATGGGTTGTCTGGTACTTATCTGCTGCAATAGGTAGCCAAAAAATAAAAACAGCAAACAAACCTATGCAGATGAACAGGACTTGAAGGTCATTTTGTTCCAACACTAGCATTCGTCCACACAGCAAAAAGACACAGGCACATTCGCAATTATCTGCATCTTTTCAGTCTTCTGAGTAAAAGTAATCAGTTCTGGGATAAGAACTCTTCTAAGACTATATAGGAACAGAATGAAACATTCACAGCAGGGGCTTAGGGGGGCCTGAACATCTGAGTTATGCTAAACAAGGAGGATGCACTGGGTGTAGAGCACATTTGAAGTTGTACCAACAGGAGAACTTTCAAGCACACAAGTGGCAGAGAATGGATAGAAATAATTTACAGAGTCATAGAATAGTTAGGGTTGGAAAGAACCTTAAGATCATCAAGTTCCAACCCCCCTGCCATGGGCAGGGACACCTCCCACTAAACCATGTCACCCAAGGCTCT
>WYDI02017645.1:0-71296 GCA_009867235.2 Psittacus erithacus | reverse complement strand
AGCCACCAAAAAGCCCAGGACCCAAGATCATAAGCCTGGTGTCTTTTTATAACCATGCGATTACTCATGCTAACTGTGTCACATTCTGTTATAATATACTTCCAGGTATTGATTGTACTCCTTTTCCACACCCTAACCATGAAGCAAGTGTTTTTTCCAGATGGTCCTTGAGGTCCCTTCTAACCTGATATTCTATGAATCTATGATTCAAAATGCCTGTCTCTATTAAAAATCATGCACTCAAAGCATTTATGAGGATTTCTGTAATGTTACAGAGCATATATGGACACTTACGAGTTTGTTCCTTCTTACTGTTCAGTACTCTTTCCATCGCTGGCATAGGTTTGACCAAAAGCGCCCAGTTTTGATTAGGCCAGGTTCAGATGGCCATACATTCAAGTAATCGATTTGTCCATCTCTTGGCATTAACGACACAGGCTACACAGATTTTTTTCCAGGTAGCTGCACCATCACATGCAGTCATCAGTGTCTAAGCCATTAGCTGTGATTTGCTATATGTACAATTCTGTTGTTCAGAGAAGAGTGCAGTTGCATTATGCAGTTGCTAATGGTGCCTTGGAAAATCCTGATTTGCACACCAGTATCTCTTCAAACAATATCAGGATGTTTACTTGTAAATAAATAATTAAACTTTTCCAGTTCTCAGTGGTATGTATGCCTCTGCTTGGTGTCACGTCGGGCTGAATTCAGATCTTGTTTAATGACACTGGTTATGCAGTTCCTTGGTATCATCTGCTTCCATTACAGTAAAATGTAGGAAAATCAGATATATTTACTAAAATGTGAAAGCATACAATTTTGTTTAACAAAGTTGAACAATTAAACTAACCAAGTCAGACTAACAAACTAAGTTTCTAGTAGTTTCTAATAGTTTCTAATTCCACACAGAAAGGCTTTTATCCTGTTATTTCCCTGTTGTATGGTATGGCTTTCGATGTGCCAAATAGTCTGTTTCAAACAGAAAACCCCATGTTAGAAAACACAGGGCTCATCTTCAGAGAAAGGAAAGATACAGGAATTATAAGATAGATACAGAGCATTTCTGAATGCCTTTATGAACATCTTTCTGTAACTAACTGATCTCACATTGCCTGCACTTCCACTGACAACAGTGCAAATGTAAAAGGCACAATTATGGAGTCAGCCTCTCCATCAGACCTCTTGGTTTTCCTAATTCCAATCAACACTTGCCTTCCACTGCACACCCTCTTCAGGCAACATCTGTCTTTTTGTCTTTTTCCATTTCTTTGACTCTCCATCTATTTTCAGACCTCATCTAAAAAACATTGTTTTCTCTCCCACCGTTTCTCCCCCTTATAGCTGCTACAATTTGAAATGTAATCTTTGTGTCTTTTATAAGGAAAGTGTTTATGTGAGAAACTCATTCATGCAAATAATAAATATTGTGGTGACACTTCCCTGAGGCCAGAAACTTGCAGATGCACTTATTTATTAAAATCCATTGTTTTGTCTAATTAACATTTCGAAGAGAGAGAATTCCTGCTCAAGACCAAGTCTTTGTGAACTCAGAAAAAAAAGGAATCGTTTTATCCATGGCAGTACTTAAGTGCTGAACAGCTTTCCAAACTCAAATCATTTGTAATGAATTAAGAAAGAACAAACAACAAAAAGTATTTGTTTTTAATTTATGCAAAGCATTTGCATTGTAGATATTAAAGTGCATGGTTACAAAACTATAATCTGTAGTTAACTGACAGATGAATGCCACTGCAGCAGTAGTCATGGTAGAATCAGTGGTAGTATACACCTCTCAGACGTTTAATGGGGGTAGGAGGGCTTCAGAAGAAGGGACTTTATGCTGCCCTTCACTACGGTGGAAAAAGCAGAGAGGAAATAAGGAAATAATCTTAACCTTCTGTTGATGCTTTCTGAAAGAAAAGATGCTGCCCATGACCTTCTGGGCCTCCATTTCTGCATGCAATGGCAGATATGAATTGCTGTGGGAAACACTGAAGGGTCCATGTCCATGTGGTACAAACTTTGGCTTTGTCCTTGGAAAAGGAAAATTCTAGTTTCGTGTAAAAGGCAGGGTTGGTTTTCCTTTTTCCTGTATTCAGCCTTACCGCTCATTCTTGCAACTACAAGCGTTATCAAAGAAAGGAAATCATGTAATTACCTCCCATTCCTCAAAAGATTTTGCAATTGAGGTACACCACCTAAACCTTCCACCTTCTCTGAATGTCTGTGCAGTAAAGATTGTAATAGTCAACCAATTCATAAAAATGTAATGAAGAGTAGCTTCATTATGTCTTTTTTTTTCAGGCTCACCTATGGTATTTGCTTTTCTTACAAACAGATCTAAAGCTGGGTCAGCGGCAGATTCCAGATCTTATTATATTATGTTAAGGGTGTATGATAATGATAATAATTCCTACATTACCAAACACACATTAGAACTCATGTGAAACTTTTAGAAATGGTTAGAATGATAAAAAAATGTTTCTGTAAAGCTATAGGCTGACCAAACAATATAATTTGAAATATTTCTTACTGAAATGTTTGAATGGGAAATATAAAATGAAGAATTCATTTCAAGCCAATATTGAATCTTTTCCTCTACCTGAGCTCTTTCATACTTTGTGAAAATTATAATTGTGGGGCTTTCACACTTCACACTTTGACTTCCTGTTCCTGTATTTCAAAACACTTTCCCTGATAAACTGCTTTTCCTCTCTTTTATGACATTGTTGGGACCTGGGACATAATAAAAAAAAAAATTAACTTATTCTCTGAAAAGAAAAAGTTTTAAGATAAAACCAGTTGTCAAAGTAATAGACCTTCCTACAGAAAAAACCTCCCTTTTTCCATTGGGTTTACTACCCACAGTAAATTCTGCAGTATTCTTCCATCCCTACCTCCCCTGGCTGCTCCAGGACACTTAATGTCATATCGTGTGCCAGTTCTCCTAAAACTTTGATTTTGTTCCACTGGTAAAAATAACTTTGTTAAAACGTGATGTTCTGAAAATGTCAGAATCATTTTTAATGTTCACAAGAAAAATCATGCTCCAGAAGTGAGTTTATTGTTTTTAGTTTTAATTCACTTGGAAGCTGGTCTTGCTGTGCTGCACTTTTCAACATCCAGGACACCAGAGCTGTGCTGTGTTACATGAACAGTTGCTGCACCCAACGGAAAGATATGACAAATAGCATGCAAAAGAAATAAAAATTAAATGAATGTTGGTAAGAACCTTCTATAATAAGACATGCTAATCTTTGGGAGGCGATTGATGTTCTTCTGGATAATATCCTACAATGACTTGGATAGAATCATAGAATAGCTAGGGTTGGAAAGAACCTTAAGATCTAGTTCCAACCCCCCTGCCGTGGGCAGGGACACCACACACTAAACCATGTCACCCAAGGCTATGTCCAGCCTGGCCTTGAACACTGCCAGGGACAAAGCATTCACAACTTCCTTGGGCAATCTGTTCCAGTGCCTCACCACCCTCACAGTAAAGTTCTTCCTTATATCCAATCTAAACTTCCCCTGTTTAAGTTTGAACCCATTAACCCTTGTCCTGTCACTACAGTCCCTAATGAAGAGTCCCTCCCCAGCATCCTTATAAGCCCCCTTCAGATACTGGAAGGCTGCTATGATGTCTCCAGGCAGCCTTATCTTCTCCAGGCTGGACAGCCCCAACTTTCTCAGCCTGTCTTCATATGGGAGGTGCTCCAATCCCCTGATCATCCTCATGGCCCTCCTCTGGACTTGTTTCAACAGTTCCATGTCCTTTTTATGTTAAAGACACCAGAACTGCACACAATACTCCAAGTGAGGTCTCACAAAAGCAGAGTAGAGGGTTGTTGGAATTAGACTTGGAATTGGAAAACAAAATTGATTTACAGTGAAGGGCACTGCACTACTTTATTAGGAGCCTAGGATTGTGCATAGGAGTTCAATGGAGACAGAGAATAACACTGAAAGAGCCATGGAGAGTGCTCAGTTACAGACCTAAACCCTGCACGTGAGCTATGAATGTTCCTTGGAAAACACCAGTACCAGGGTTAATTTGACCAAATATATTTGACAAATCAAGATGTATAAAATGCATGTTTGTACATCTGTACCTGAGACAGTCACTTGGTACCCTTATTGCAAACCCTTATGAGAAATAGTTACTTCATCTCACACTAAAAAATTAGCTAGAACAGATTGCATAAATCACACTAAATTATTGACTTTTTCCTTCTGTGTACTATAAAGGGAATAAAAAATTGCAGATATTTCCACAGGACCAGATTAATTCCCATCCCTTTTTCCCATTGCATCTTTTTCCACAAAAGAAGACACAGATGGCTAACTTAATCCCCTATTTAGTACCAAACCCTCTGTGTTACAAGCACGTCAAGGTTAGTCTTCTTTATGCCACTTGCAGCTGTGCAAGTAGTTGTGTTGCTGAGTACAGAGGCCATCAATATTCTGTTCTATATTACACAGTAAGGATGTGTTCAATGTCATCTTGACTCAACAAGCATCATCCAAAAAGGATGCCTTTGATTCCACTTGAAAAAGTTTTTCTTGGAAATAACATTGAGGTGGCAGCAATAGGGAACATTCTGTAGCTGCAGCACTGAAAGGGAGACTGCTCGTAGAAACAAATCGAGGTATCTGCACCTTTGGTAGTAACTGAAGCTACATTATGGAAACACTCAAGGTCAAGGCTATATAAATGAAATAAGCAATGAAATTTGTTAAGGATCCATTCTTCCTCACTTTGTCTGTATCTGGCTGCAGTCAGCAAGAGAGGCAAACTGATGGATAGGTGCAGTCATCCTGCGCCTGCAACCTGAGAAGGAGCTTTAAGTTACCTTAATTCATGTAATTCAGACCTTTGGCAATGAAAGTGAAACTGCAAAAAATATGCCATAAATGCCCTTTTTAGATTACTCTTTTCATTTCACTGTTGTACTTTACATAGATGGATATTAACCTGTATCATCTGCAGTTGCAGGTTCAAAACTGGTGTTAGTTACTAACAGAGCAAATTAGGTTCCTGAGTCAGTGCTTTCTGAATGAAAGGCAGTTTTTCCATGGAGTTAATAGATGCTGGACTGTGTACTAAATCTGCCATGGCTCTGGCTGTAGAAACTCTGCCATTGTTAAAGATGTTTGGGGAAAGTTCAAAGTCCGAAGTCCATAACATCACCTGAACCTTAGATTCTGCTGGAGTGGTTGCCAAGAGTATTCAAACAATTTTCTTCCTAAAACTGCAGTTCTGACCAACTCAAAACTGTCTTCAAATTTGAAACTGAATTTGCTAAGTGGTTTAAGCCAGAAAGAGCTAAATATTAAGTACATGGGAAGGCAAAAGTTTGCTACACTGTCAGAGGAAAACTAAACCAGAATGCAGAAGAACTGTGTTTAGATACTCTCTTCGGAGTAATCTTTCATGCACATCTTCCAAAAGAAGTCCGCAGTTTATTCTAGCTCACCCTAGTGAGCTTCCATAATATCCATGCTGTATAAATGTTTAAATACTAAATGGGACACTAAATGGGGCAACTATTACAATGTCTCTGCAGTCTGCTCATAGTTAGCCCTTTCTTGCTGACCAAAAGGGGAGACTGAGTATTTTGGTTTTGTTTTTCAGGTTTTCTCTCTGCTGCCACAAAGTCTGGTAGCATGGAGAAATCCCAGATGATTGCAGGATTGCTGCTTGGCTTAATCAGAAGCAAAATATATGGTAGATAAGACCATAAAAGAGACAATTTCTGGTTCTAGACTTTTCTAAACAGAAAAGATAGCATCATTATATGCTTTTCTTACCTTGCTCTCACACGGGCATTCTCTACGATTTATTGACAGAGACAGGATAGAAGGACAGATTAGAGCTTTAGCCTGATAGGGAATGGTTGTTTTCAAGCATCTTCAGAGAATATATGTTGTCTGTAAACTGTCTCAAAGTCCAGTAGCATGTGTGTACACACACAGAAACTCATATAGGTCACTCTGGTGGCATTTAAATTTGAAATTATTCTGTACTTACTGGATCTGAGACTTCTCACTTGAAGAAACCAGCCTAGAGCAGAAGATCCCTAGGGCAATATAAGACAGTGTACTCTTTTATCCTTCCTTTGGAATTTAAAGTGTCTATTAATATTATTTTTGTTTTTATTATTTTATTATATGTTATTATAATAATATTATTCTACGGATTCAGTGACTTAAAAATTATTGTAAATTCAAGTGTCAATAGATCTTAGCCCTTTTCTTCCTGTCGTGATTTTTGTATGGCTCTAATAGGGTATTGAATGAACCTTCCAAAAATGTTCAGTTTCGTCAGGCTTTGCTGATTACAGCTGTTCCTAGCTCAGGGATTTCCATTTTACCTTAATAGTCATGGAAAATCTCTTGTCTGAAATGCAGACGTAACTTACTGTTTTCCAGATAGATCATTAGCAGCAGAAAAGGACTTTGACCACTACATCTGAAACCATCACTTGTCATTCTTCTGTAATGAAAGCTTAAAGTTTCTTATCTAAAGCTAAAGCTGAAGCAGATGCTTCTTCGATCTCTCTCTGTGAGCAAGTACCACGAGAGGGAGCTGGTGCATCACCCAGGGTAGGGGTGGTTGTGCAATTCCTCCTGGAACTGCTGCTGCGCCGTGAGGTTGGGAGGGGAGAAACACCAGTTTCATAGCAGGACTTCATTTGCAGCCTTCGATACTCCATAAAAAATTGCAATGTTTTTCACAGGAATCTGCTTGACAAACATCAGCTCATCTAATTCTTCAAACACCCAAGACATGGCTGTAGAGAAGTAATGTCAGCAACTTAAAGATTTGACAGAATAAAATCAGCCATAAGGCCTACAAGCAGAAAACCTGACTCTTAATCCTGTCATTTTCCCTATTGCCCCTTTTTCAGTTTTGCTTTCTTGCCACATGATATTCATTTGATGGTAGGAAAAGAAGATGTCACAGAGCTGCCCATGGTTTTAAATAAAGTAATTCACAAAGACAAGCGGCTGATTACAGCTCCACAGTGCCCTGAACCCTTACTGGGATTAAGACCCGAGGGAAATTCTATGCCTCTCTACTTTGCACTGAACTCGTTGGCTGTGTTAAAAGTCTCTCATTTCCTTCTGACATAAGTGTGAGAAGCCAAGGGCAATACAGGGCATCTAGTGAAAAGATGCAAGGAGTATGCAAACGGCTTGCTGGTGTTCAAATTACCAGCAATTTAACACATCTTTCTAGCAAATCATCAAACAGCCTGAAATAATTCACTCAAAGTCTTGTAGAAAGAAACCTTTAATCAAATGTGCTTCTCGGTGACCTTGTTTTGGGTTAAAGGTTGTTTAAAACATCAAGTGGTGAAGAAAATCTTTGCCATTTGCTGTGGTTTTGTTGGTGCAGTGTATGTAAGTATTTATGTACTGGACTATTGTTTTTGAGGGTATTTTCTTCTCAGGGATTCATTAAAAACTCCTTGTTAAAGTGTTCCACATGCTTGATGTGCTACAGAGGCTAAATACACTCTGCAGTCACATTTAAAGCCATACACCCTGGGAGACAACTTCAATTTTACAAAAGGCTGGGCCAAGAAACAACACAGGTTCAATCAAAGGGACATGTGAGAAGTTAACACACATAATTAATTAATTTCTTCAACCCACTTATTGTGTCTACTCAAACACTGATGCAATTAGAGGAGGTGAAGACTTTAAAGGAAAAGGGGGAGACATTTATCACCTCCTTTGTTAGCAAAGAATAAAGTCCTCAATTAATGTCAGCTGAATAATGAAGGAGCCGCGTTTTAGCACACACTGGGCTAGGCTGGGAGGATGAGTCACTTCTGAGAATGGACAACCAGAAAAGTGGCTTCTGGCATTTGTCTACGGGTCTGAATTTAATTGTGTTAGAAAAGTCCTCAGCGATACTGTCAGAAACCACATTTAATAAGCTCATATTATGGGATGTTTCTTCCAACTTCCGAGATTCTCTGGATCAGATTTACATCCTATTTTTCTAATAGAGGTCTAAAGTTACTTTCTAGCAGAAGCAAATGGTATAAAAAGCAAAGCTAGGGAGAGAGAAATTACTTCCCTGATTTCATGTATCCAGCACCGGAGGTGGCAACAAACCTGACTATTCAGTGTCTCATTTCCATGAACCATGTTAAATTATTTTATGTAGAAAGGCCCATTGACTATATATTGTTACTGTAAAGCTACCTGGAATCAGTCATGGACTAGAACCCAATGTTTTACACACAGCACAAATGCAAAACAAGAAGTTGATCCCTGTACCTAAGACTTCACATCCCCATTAAATACTCATCTGAACAAGCTGCACTTTACTTTGGTTAGATGTCACACAAGAGGTCAACTGTCTCTTTTTTTTTTTCCTGTCCTGAAGGGAAACATCATGTACTAAAGGGCAATATATACACTAGTATAAAATAGTCATGCACTTTATCTTCGATGAAAAATCCAATTTTTTTAATCTTTTTGTTCCTCCTGAAATACTTGATTTAAAAGTTTTTTTTTTCCACTTTTAGCATCTGTAGAACTATTGCAAGCATTCATGTTCTCTGGGGAACAAGGGTGAAGGATTGACTTGTAGGTATCCAGCCTACACACTGCCCCAGGCACAGTGCAGATGTGCTGGGGCAGGTACCTCTAGCCCACTCTTCCCCATGGATCTGGGAAGTAGAAGTGATGTGCTCACCACCTGAAGAAGTGCTAGTCACAAGGGTGAAGTGATCTGGAAATGTTTCCACGGCACTTGAAAGTGCCCTACAAAGGGATCGGGGCTGGCTGGAACGCCAGGAGCAGGAATGTGCATAGCAGAGCAGGGCTAATTTATACCACTTCCCCAGTAGATGTAATCAGCTAAAATGTTGCTCATAGAGCCCATTTATTTGAAACTAGCTTATTATTTTTAATTACTCTACAATGTACTCATACTTTGCGGATGGCAATCTTCCATCCCCACAAATGTTAGTGCCTAGTGTAAGCATCTTGTTTAAACACTAGCTGTAGTCAAAGGAGAGCAACACACATTTGCAGAAGGCAGTTCCTCCTGACTGAGCTGAAAATCTAAATTGGGATGGGGACTTAAATGACTGTCTTTGCGAGGACATCTTACTTTTATTGAATGAGATGACTTTTACTGTAAGTGCCGACTTTGAGAGATCAGAGAGCTCTTGCATCAGGTGAGTTCCAGCATTGCTGACCCCAGCTGTTTCCAGGTTATCAGCTTACCTTATGCATTGCAATACTAAAAAGAGACAGTAAAACAGGGAAGGATAATATTTATTGAAGTAGTTTATAGAAAATAGGAAACTTCTTATATTTTCTGTGGTTTTCAAGTTTTGGTGTTCATGGTTTTATTTTTTCTAGAAGCTTTGAAATCATCTAGCTATCTAGCTATTTATAGATGTAGTTATGGAGTAGAGGCAGAGATTCTTGTATATTAACATGACTCTAGAATCTTGAAGTTGAAGGAAAAATGCTAGGATATCTACTGGATGTTGAGCAAAGATAATATTGCAGTATATAATGACAAGGATGTGGAAAGGAAGTTTTGTTTTCTGTGTTAAACCAAAACCCATCAATGACCTGCCCATAGACACAGAATATGTGTCAAGCTATTCATTCCAGCTGTGTTGTCTGTTTCAGAATTACACAAAAGGTCCTGATTCTGCTAACAAACTCCCTTTTGTAGATATCTGCATTCATGCAAAATTTCTGCCAAACTGAGAGGCTCAGCAGGCACAAAGGGAGTTGACCTTACACATTGAACAGAGCTGAAGGTTAGATGGGCAAGAAACACTGCCAGCCTATCTTCTGTCCTAGCAATGAGTTGTAAAAGAGGTTTAATACTGCATATGACATTTGTCATAATATGAAACACTTTCTTTTAATGGTTTTTGCATTGAGGACACCCTGCAGCAAGCACTGCTGTGAAACCATCTGCAGCTACAGGCTGAATTTCCAGTTTTGTGTAGGCAATGGCCATGGTAGCGTTACCTGAAACACATAGGACCAAGCGAAGAGGTCCTCATTCATTGCAGCCAAAAAACATTGCAGCTATTATGTCCATGTCAGGAGAAAGGGGACTATTATGTCACCCCTCCACCATTGCTGCAGTTTCCCTGAATCCTTATGTGTTTTCCACCTTTGTCCAGCCTTAGTTTAACCCTCCAGCATGACGGAACTCATCCTACTTGCTTTCTGCCTGCTGCAATGATTTCTTTGGAAAGCCACTGCATAGGTCAAGCACAGCTTTTGCTGTCAGGTTGATGTGACCTTCAAATACAAAAATGCCAGAGTCTTATTGTACTTGACTTATCCCCTTTCTTTTTTATTCCTCCAAGGATTAGGTGTGGAAGCTGCTTTTAGGAATAAGGATTTAGGTCTTGAGCTAAAGGATAGGTGGCTATAGACTTCAACAGATGCTGTATTGAGTCATCATCTTGTACCCGTTCCTTTTTGTTTTCTGACAGTTAAAGTTGATGTGAAATATCCTGGTGAGGCAAAGCTTGTAAGAAAGAGGAAATCAGGTTCTCTTTAGGTCTGAAACAAGAATGTATGTTCTAATAGAACAGGAGAAAGACAGAGATGATGGGACTGAGTTTTTCTTTACTACTAAGATTGATGCTACAGATATTCACCTAAAGGTAAGTAAGATTTTGTGTGTTTGTTTGCTTGCTTTCATTTTTCCACTGAACCATGAGGAATAAACAACAGGAAAAAAAGTGAAGGGAAAATTCTAAGGACTCTCAGGGAAGAGAGTGTATCTGTCACTTGGATCACTGAGGCTGAGTTTCTGCTGTGCTTTGCAGTCACTGGGGCAGGCAGGTGAGGTCCCCAGTGCTCACCTCACAGATAGCTTGGCTGTGACATGATGGATAGCTGGGCAGAGAAATTTCCATAGCACAGATGGGTAAAATGCTGAGAGACTGCTTCATTGCAAACCCTTTTTTTTTAGGTCGCACAGGGAAGAGAATGATTTATCCAGGTGAGATGTATTTCTGCAGCATGATTTCTCATATCTGGCCTGAGCTGTGCTGCTAACCTTTGAAAGCAATAGAAAAGGAATGTCTATGCCCTAAGCATTCAGTCTCTGAGGACTTGGGTCCTAAACACCTTTGTGCTTAGCAATATATTATAATTGGCTGGAAGCTCACCAAAGCCAAAGGGACATCAGGACCAAGACATTAGTCACATGTTTGACCTTTTTTGCTCATGCTGTCTTCCTCAGACAAATTATAAGCTCTGATGTTTGAAGACTTTTGTCCTCATGGCATTTGGCTTTTGAGAGCGTCTGAGGAGACAGATAACGGTCAGTCTGTGTGGCAAAGGAGAAAACGATGGAGAGGAATGAGAAATGGTGTGGAGAATGTTCCTACTGAGTCTTTGGATTTTAAGAAACACTCACTGGTCCTCTTTGCCCAAGCTGAGCACTTCACTTTCAAGTGATTCACATATTACTGTTACACAGATTCCTGGGGTGGTTGGGAGCTAGACATGGTTGCCTATTCCTTCCTAAATTCTATCCTGTATTTCTGTGTTTAGGAAGAAAGCTTCCCTCCACTCATCAAGTCCATATAACCAGAGTTATGTCAAATTAAATGTATGAGCCAGGAAAGAAAATACAGGAATGGTTTGGATTTATACCTGAAACTCTCTCCTCAGCCTTTGGAAATAAGACATAAAGAAGATCACACACATCACTTAAAAAATGGTTAAGGAAGATCAGGATGGTCACAGTCACATAGACAACTCCAGTATGCAGAGAAACTTTGGGGTTAAGCTCTTCCACTATTTCAAGCAAAAGTGTACACGTGGCAAATTATATGCACAATTGCAATTATTCCTAGCCTCCTTTCCTCCCTTTCCATAAAGTGTGGAAGTGTATTTTCAGCTCTCTAGTACTCTACAACAGGTAACACATGGAAGCCGTAGTGAGATATTGTTCTTCTAGGTCAGCCATGGAGAGGGCAGAAAAGAGAAGATATGAGACATACTCAAAGCACAAGTAATGTATGTGTATATAAATAAATATTAATTTCACATGATGATTGTAAGTAGGGATCCCTCTTGCAAAGAGCAGCAAAACACAAGATCCTTCAATATGTTTGTATCATACTAAGCTGTATCTCTAAGCTTATATTCAAATAATGAAATGATCACCTAACATTCAGAACCACTCAGGACTCAGCACCTATTAGTAGACACTTCATTTGATCTTTCTGTGGAATCCTTCAGTATTTAAAAAGTAAAACTCCCATGCAAATGAACAAATGAAGTTTTTTGCCATAGTACTGCCATTATCTGAACTTTTATTCTCCCACTTGCTTCCTTCAGATTGCCTCTCAATTTCCAGCATATATTTTAATGCCAGAGACTGGGGTCATTCTGTGTCTGTGGTACTTAAGTCAATTAAAAACAATATACTCTGTCCCACTAAAAAGATGATAAAAATAAGCCCCTCATTTTTATGTGGAAAGTTAAAAAAAGGAAAGAGGAGTAAAGGAAAAAGGTTAAATAGTGGATTTCAGACTATCATTCCAGCTGGTCTCTGCAGTCTGGTTTTTAGTGTCAGATGTTTGCCCTAGGCCTGCGACAGTCACATCTTATTACATACTCTCCTTAGTGACCACAGGGACAGAGACCGCCAAAGCAATTCTGGTCATTGGCTTATTATGGCCACAGGGAACACCCATTTTTCTGTGCCGTCTCCCACTTGCACATGATTTAGCTTTCTGTAGGACAGAAAAGACCTTGGAAAGGGTGAGAAAAGGCTTACTTATATCTCTCAAGAAGAAAAGCTTTCAAAGGGTGGGACCAGACCCAAAGCAATGAGCTCAGTGGGGCTCTAGCAAAGTATGGTTGCCAGAGGTATTGAAATAGCCTGAAGTTCTTTTATTGCTGTCTAAGAGAAAGAGAAAAGATGGTGTTCACATCTCCACTCCCAACTTTCCTTATTGCAACTGCTTCTTCACCATAATAGCTGCAAGAAGCTGTGTGTCTAGACAGTGAACAGGGTTCATGGGATCCACTCTGAGCTCCCACGTTGTCTTGCTGAGCAAAGTTAACCATGTCACAATTAACTGCTTGATTATAAATTAGGTGTTGTCATACCCACCCTGCAGGGGCAATGTCCAGAGCAATCGGCATTAGAAAAGACCATCAGGATCTTTGAAAGAAGGCTGTGATTTTTATGCCAAGTGTTAGTGGGAATAGTAACAGAAGGGATAATAGTAACATGCTGTGTTTGACGCCGCATGCATTTGACAATATAGCAAAGCAAAGTTCAGAGGAGTTCAGGGCTGCATTTTTGGACTAGCTCTCCCCTGTGTGGAACAAGACAATTGCAGGATGTATTTCCTGGATTTCTTTGCTTCCTCTGCCTACTTCTCTTTCTCCCCTTTCATGTCACCAGTTCACATTCTCTTCTCCCAGTTAAGCTCTGCAAGCACGTTCAGACTCATATCTGGTGCTATTTAATCCATGGCTCATGAGATTCAAAAACTATAAGTTTATCATACAGCCTGTCCACAACTATGAGGAAAGAGCTGCTGGTTTTGTGTATTGTTTCTCAGACTCAGTCTATTGTGTCAAAAGAAGAATAAAAGAATATAAGTAGGAAAAAAATTACCATTTCTTTTTCCCTGATAAACTAAGGTGAGAAAGAAACTGGCTGGCTGAAAACATGGCATTTTGGTCATCCTGTGGAATTTCTTGTTACAGAATTTTGCTGATGTGAAAAAGTCTCATAGACTTAAGAAGCTAATGGATCCAATGCAAGAAAGTTTCTTTCCTCTGATTGTGACAGCTCGTCTGAGTCACAAAATCCCAGATATGCAGATGCCTGAAACTTGGGAACATGTTCTGGCAAAGCAGTACTACATTTGTTCTGTTCTTTTAGTCTTCTTTAGGCATCCACTAGCAGCCATGGTCAAAGACAGGCTCCTGAGCTCAATGGAGAGGTGATCCAATCCTATACAGCTATTCTAAATGGGGAAATCTCACTGTTTTGAATAGATGCTTTCCAGGGAGGGAAGAAGGAATGTTACAGATAGCTGTGATCTCTCTTAGACAGCTATCCGCTGGCATTTCCCAGGACCAGGGAGGAACATTTATACAAGCTGTGTAAATCTCTGGGCTTGTTCTTTGCTTGCAAGAACTGATTGGAGAAAAAAAGTTAATCTTCAAACTATTCTTCAACTATTTCAAGCTATTCTACAGAATAGATGCTGAAATAAAATGTCATTCTGAGTTAGAAAAATAGTGGAACTTTTCTTTATTTTGCCCAAAATTTTATTACAATATATAGATTTGAACTGGTAGGTTTGATTGTTTTTCCATTCTATTCTTTTAGCTTGATTTTCCAGTCAGGTGGTATTAGTCAACCCCAATGTGCATTTTTCAGTGTGACAAAGATTAAAGCAAAACAATCATTTAAACCAAATATATCCCCAGCTGTCGTACAGTGGAAAGGCAGCTCTGCAAGGAGTCTTCCTGCCCTGCCAGTAGTGATGTTTGTGTTCTGTAGGGAAAAATCTGACTGTATCAATTGGGAATCCTGCTCCATCATTTTGCTGGTCTCTTGTCTTTCAGATGTGATGCAATGACACTGCTCTGGCCTCTGTACTTGTTTTAAAGTAATGGTGCTACCCAAAATCACAGAAGTAACTGTTCCTGAAGCCATGTGAGTCTGTCTAGATTTACTTCCATGCCTTCAGTGAGACACAGTGCTCCTCAATTCCCTCATAAAATAGGGAGGAAAAGTCAAACTTGTCAGTGAGGCATGGCAAAAATCAGTAGGTAGCATGTAGGTTTTACCTACAGCAATATAATAGGAGATTTGTGTAGTGAATAAAAACCACAAGCTAATAATAATCATCGTCTGCTTGGAACAGAGGAATGATATGTATCAAAACACACAATAATCTTGTGTTTAAATTCTGTGTATTCGACACCTTCTAATATGTCATAGTTTGATGACGCAAGACGATATGCCAAAGGCATCAATGGATTAGAATCACACAAGGGCAGTGATGAAAGAAAAGAAAACACAGCTGGGGAGAATCATGTCCCTTTGCAAGTAAAAAGATAGTGACAGGCATAAAAAGTAGGAACAAGAAAAAGAAAGAAAAGTTTACCTGGTCTAGGTACAAAAGGATATGCAAAAAGAAAAGCTAACACAAAAATCCAAGTAACTGCGGCATCTTTCCAGTTCTCAGCAGGAAAACAATTCAGAAAGCATCATAGTCACGAAAAACACTTGTAACTCAGAGCAATGTGTATGGGCATGGTTCTAAATACAAGAATAACAGCATGTTGCTATTCATGCAAAAAGCGTCCTTGACTCAGGTTTCCTTCCCAACACCTTCCTTTTTACAAGACAAGTTTGAAAATGTAAAATGAAATATATTTAAACTGCATTACAATTGAGAAAGAAGCACACAGGCAATGTGAGCTCACATGTGTGGCGCTCCAAGGAATGCCGCCAGCTGCAGTGCTTCAAATGCAGAGATGCGAGAGGTCACAATCTGCCAAAGGCCAGAAGCTGTGCTACCTGATGGAAAGCCAAATACACTTCATCTATGGGACTGAGGAAAAAAAAATCTATTTCTTTCTTCTCTCTCCAGTGACTGGAATATTTCTTCTCTTGCTTTCCAACCCTAACTTTCTATGATTGTATGATTCACACATAATATAACATATAATATCTCCATGTTTCTCTATGTTGTTTGTTGTAAATTGAAATCAGTTTTTAACTTCTGCTGCTCTGGTGTGAGTATTGTTGTCAGCAAGGAAGACAACGTAAGGCAAAATGGCTGTTGCATAGAACAGCACTTTACAATGAGAGGTACAGTTCAGTTGTCTGATCCTGGGATTCAGGAACTGCTTAATTCTAATCCTAAATCAAACAAAAGAACATCACTCATTCGATTGCTTGGCTTTTTCTTCTGCTGTATGCGCCAAAGGCAGGTAAACCAAGAAACGGAGAGAAATTGCTTCTTCAGAGCTTGGTTGTTGGAGCGGTAAATAAACTGTGGGTGTTGGACTGGTAGCACTAGCTATCAAGCTGTCATCTTCAAAACAATTTCCACGGAGAAATAATTAGATTTCTAGCATGATAAACACAGAATTGTTCCTGTTTTGCAATCACATATTCCTGATAATGTCTTGGGTTTGCTATTTTTTTCTAATTTCCATTCAAAAACTGAATTATCTTTCAAAAGAGAGACATTAACTACAGTAAATAAGGCACTGAAAGTGTTTTCAAGGCTAGGGCACAGAGTCCATTAGGAATGCCTACAGTGGCCTCCCAAATAGTGTGCAGTCTGGAGAACTTAATCCTTATCTAAACTGTTTGCAAATTGACAAGGCTATCTTGACATTTCATGTAAGGACCTGGCCGCAGCCTAGATAATGACTTGCTGCATTATTTTCCTTTTTTAATTGAAATTTAATTGAATACTGTGCTGATAAAGCAGCCAATTGATTATTTTCTTCCTGCTTTTGTGCCACAGGCACACATGCTCTGAGATTCTCTGGCTCGCTAAGCAGTTCTCCTGGCACATGGAGCAAGTGGGACATTTTCCTTAGCACTTTTTTTGTCCATGTGAATGGCCTCTCCAGAAGCCATTTATAGTCCAGGGCGGGGGGGGGGGGGCATGTTTTGGTTTGGTTTGGTTAATTTCTTCTTGTTTTCAGATATTATAAGCAGAAAAATAGCTATGGCTGCATTGTCAAGGAGGCAGCAAGAACTTAAGGATTCATGCTCCATTTTCTGCATGACTTAAATCAGTTGTGTAGGGCCGGGAGCAACAAGGGATTCATCTGGAGTGACTGACTTGTAGGCATCTACCCCTAAATGAAGCCACACAGTCTTTTACTTTTTAGCCTCTCAGAAGCTGTTTTCAGGAGTCCAAACAATGACATATGCATGATTTACATGTCATACTGTGGCCAAATCATTTGTTTACCTAGGTGATCCAAATAAGGCACGGATAAATAATAAATGGCTGGAGATATATAGTTGCTTTACAAGGTAAGAAATGAAATAGACTAGGATGCCTCCGCCTGAAAAAAGAGGCTTGAAGAAGTTCATAAAACTATGAACAACATGAAAGAAAGTGAATAGGGAAATATCTACTCATTTACACAGATTGCACAGCCCTAAGACATTAACAAGCAGCAAGTTTTAAACAAAGTAACACTAAAAATGTAGAAATCATTGCCACAGAATAATAGAAGGAAAAAAAAAATAAATAGTGGATATAGCAAAACACAAAGAAAGAAGGTCCTCCAGGACGTACTGTGCATGAATATTTAGATTCAGCTTCTGTCTCTGAAAAAGCCTAGTCTATAGATTGCCAAAATCTGAGAGTCCTTATTGAGGTGGAATAGTGTCACGAATATACATGGATATAAGCTTTTTCCTCTTTACCAGCCTCCTAAATATTTTTCAGAATGGGACTGAGCTTGCAAAGTAAGACACTAAAATGTAAATGCTGACATACATGTATACGCTTCCATTATATTCAGGACAAATGCAGTCAATGCACTCACTGAAATGTAGAAGGGGATTCAGCTCCCACATCATAGGCACTTCCACTGGATGAGATAACTAAACACTGGAGGGTGTAATTCAGTCATTTAAACTTGGGTTAATGCCATCATAGATGTCCTGTGAGTGTTGGCTGCCGTCTAGTTGATTCTTTAGAAGGGCATGGGTGTCCAATAGACCTTGTGTTATGTCTACCAACCCCATGCCGATTGTCTAGGACTTATGAATTGAATCTTCTTGTGTTTAGACATTTATTTTTAAGTGTCTCAGCCTTGAATTAATCTTACTGGTCATTGTGAGAAACAAGACAGTGGAATGAACAAGCCTTTGGTTTTATTCACTATGACCATTCCTCTGTTTTCCTCTGGCTCCACTTCATAGTTATAAACTGGACGGTCATTTAATTTTCCCAGGTTTTGTGCATTATGCTATTTGGGCCCAGATTTGCAGTACAACTAATAAAGCCCTGATCCATACAAGTATAAATCTTCCCAATAACAAGAGTTAATCACCTAAATGCCCTAGTAGATGTCACCCCACTCACAGGTATCAGGAATATACTCCATATTATATTCTTATTTAGCACTCTAGATCTTGAATTCCCTCTTTGCCAAGATCCTCAGCTCTGAAGCTGGTAATCCATCTCCTTGCATACAACTGGGTATGGGAACACCAAGCAACTCTGGTGAAGATGTTTCCCAAGATCTTAATAGAATGCTAGTTTCTATAATATTCCTGTTAGTTATGAGAGGAAACACAAGTTAAACATATTGTTTTAAAATCTGAGCCTGGTGATTTATTGGGTTTGATCAAAATGCATTATGAGACTCTTTCTTTTTTGTGGCCTATTGATTTTGTCACATTCATTTCATAAACTCACCCTAAAACCAGAATAACTTGCCACAGGAGGATCATTTAGCATGTGAGGATCTCACGAGAACCTTTTCATGGCATCATCCGTCCTATGAGTATCCATGCACCTAGATTTCCTGGCAGACTACCTAAGTAGCTAGGAAAGTAGTGAACATCAGGTGCAGCATAAATCCTCTGGAGGCACTGACATTCATCAAAGTCAGAGAAAGTCTTCGATTTATCTATAAATCAAGCTCTAACTTATTCTCTGATGGTTCTGAGTCACCTAGTTGAATCAAGTGGCATCCCACATCCTGAGTAGTATAAAGTAGAGGTAGAAATCAAAGCCTTTTATCTCAGCATATAACACAAACCAATGTATAAATCCAGATCTTCTCATCCTTTCTTTGTTCCTAGGTGTTTTCCCCTCTTCTAATAATGTTTCTCTCCCATCCTAATAAAATATACTTTATTTAACCACAGTATGGATACATATATCTCTTCAATTTCTTTCCTTCATGATAGAGTGAATCTAAAATAAAAATGCAAGGAGAGTAACAACATAAGAAAAGAATGCAGCTATTAGGCCAGACCCTAATCTGTAAGTCTGTAAGTCTGTATGTTTGTTGACTGTAGGTAACACTTCCCTGATTGATACCAGATGATAATTTTACCCTTTCTGTTTAGATATTAAAGGAGCTATTGGAAATACTGCACTCAGAGCCTAGTCAGATAGAGGAACAATTTGCTTAATGAGATAATTATGACCTTCTTGGAAAGCTGATCTGTGTTTACAATTAAATGAATGCACAGACCTGTCCTTTTCAAGTTAGGTATAAGGAAGAAGCTCTTTACTATGAGGGTGGTGAGACACTGTAATAGGTTGCCCAAAGAAGTGGTAAATGCTCCATCCCTGGCAGTGCTCAAGGCCAGGTTGGACAGAGCCTTGGGTGACATGGTCTGGTGTGAAGTCTCCTTGCCCATGGCAGGGGGTTGGAACTGAACTGAATGATCTTAAGGCCCTTTCCAACCCAAACCATTCTATGACTCTAAGATCAGTTATTCTATGATCAGTGCATTGAACTGAAATAAATTACTCAGGAGCTCCATCTGTGTGGTGCCTGAATGCTGCCACTCGGGCTATGTGTGTATATATATATATGTGTGTGTTTGTTTGTGTTTGTGTGTGTGTGTACACATGCCTACGTGTGCTCTCCACCAGCACTGTCTCATCAGATGCCTTGCTTCTACAGCCAATTGAAGTGCTGCAGTAATCTCCATCCCCATACTGCCTACATTTCATTACATCCCCATGCAGCAGGGAATTATTGGGCTTAGTAGTTGCCATGAAACCAGTTTTTGCTTCTTTTTAACTAGATCCAGGTTCCTGTGTGGCTTCTTGCCATCAGCAGCTCATTTAGATGCCTTGGCTCATTCAGGAGAGGTATGGTGAAAGCACTACTACATTGCAGCATATAGTTGAGAAGCACCAAAGCATACCTCAGGAGTTTCCAGGTTTGTAGCTAGTCCCTGTTTAGTATTTGTGATCTGTATTGTATGTGTTGACTTCTGTACCTTTATACTTATTTTGCTCTGTGTTTGTATGAGGAAGGAGGCTAACTTTGAAATGATTTTCATCTCTGTTGCATGAGAATGGAGTCCACGCTGCAAAGAAGGGGGAAAGGATACTAAAAAAAAAATGAAGACAACATCTGGGTATAAGCACTGTGGACAAATAATTTAAGAAAAGATATCTGTTGTTATATTGTTTGCCCTCTCTAGTGACTGGCACTCTCTCCTGATCTAAATTCTTTCGAACTGGGTTGTTAACAAAAGCTCTAAGAAACTGAATCCAAAGGGATCTTATTAATGCAGAGCAGTTTTATTTTCATATCAAGAACAACCATAAAGTTAGGTGCAGTCTATAGTTACAGTTGTGGTACAGTGGTTTTCTATCATTTCATTAACCCAGAATGAGTGGTTTTGATTTCTTTTTATTTAACAGTTTACACTCCTTGTTTAAGAGTTTGCATGCAACCCTGTGACGTAGATGCTATACAGAGAGCAGTTTGAAACTCATCATATAATAAAGATCTAGAAGTAAGAACCCAAGTGTACATAATAAAAGGATTCAACTCAGAGAGAGGCTGAGAATATTAAAAAGGCAGAAATCACTGATTTTCAAAAATGACAGCAGACTTCAACAACAGTCTCTTTTTCAGTGTAGTTTGCTTGCTGCATTTAGCATTTCTTATGGCTTTATGACTATAAATGATTGATTGCAACTATATGTCAGTTAAGGAAATTCTTAGGTGTAAGCTTACTTGCAGGGGACCTGTCCTTTTATTAAGAAAAAAGGTCATGCTTATCCCAAAAGGTACTACAGCCAAAATAAACATGTTATTTTCTGATGATTGATGGTCGTACTTAAATGCTTATATATGTATATATGTACATATACATGTACAGATATGCACACTCTTCAAAATACCTTACCTATATTATAATCAAGGAAAAAAATCAACTTTTCATAAAACACTATAATCCTGTTGACATGTGTTGAAGTGTGAGGCTTCTTTTCAATTTTCATTTTTTTTTCTTCTGTCCTCATCAAGGTAACAACATGTGTGACATTCATAAGACAACTGAAATACCTCCTGCCAGTGCTTATCTCACTGTGTGAACTAAAGGAAAATAAATCCTTCCTAAAGGACTGTGCTGTTCCAGAGCTGTTTCAGTGATCTGATTCAGGCCACTCAGCTATATATTTTTTATAATCTTGTCTAGTTTAACTATGAGGTTCCAGCAGACCTACTTCTTTGGCAGCTGTAACCAGTGCAGACCTAGTTTTGCAGTAACACATGGTCCAATAAAGTTTGCCTGTGACACCTGAGGAGAAAGCTGAGGCTGGAGCAGAAAATGAAAGATGCCCTTCCACAGATGGCCCATGTCACTATGCAGTAGCCAGCCACTGCCTTAGGCTATAGTTCTCTCTCCATCCCACGGTTTAGCATTTCATGTGTGATTCAGAGCTTTGGCTTCCTCTTCTTCCCTCCATTCTGCACACACAGCCTAAACCACTAGGTGCCAGGTCTACCTAGTTCTAAGCTCAAAGTCCTAGCATTTTACTCCTCTTTATGGACAAATATGAAAAGTTATTGGGGCAAAACTCTGAGCCCCTTTTCCCATGCCAGGAGAGCTGTTGGACTGAAGCAGAAGGTTCAGGATAGCAAGTAACTGTTGGGTGACATTGCAGACTGCCACACACATGGTGCGAGGACACCAGACAACAGCAAACCTGACTGTCAAGGGCTGGTCGGGCACACAACTAAAGGAAGCAGGACTGCAGTGGGGGCTATTCTTTTGTTTCACACCCAATAGTCAGAGATATTTCAAGCAGGAAAGATTTAGTATTTTTGCTCCTAGTTGTGTTCCAATAACACTCATTTACAGAGCCTTCTTCCCCTCTCTCTTTTGCTCTTACTATTTTTATGATATGCCTTCCTCAAAAAATCTTCTGATTAAAAACCAAATAAACATAGATATGAAAAGCCTGGCAGCTGCTCTCAGGGGAAGCCAGTGTGCTCTAGAGCTCTTCCTAACCCAGACAGCTACCTGAAATGCCCCAGTTAAGCTCCCTCAAGAGCTCTGTGTAAGCACTGATGAGAAACAGCAGGTCTACAGGTGACGCAGCACAGATGCAGGCTGAATTTATTCTTTGTAGGTACTCTCCAAGGAGCCTGGGCTGGCTTTGCTTTTAACTTTGTTCCTTCTACTAAATACCTGCAGTTCACAGGGATGGATCCAGCTTTGTATGTATAGATCAATGACCCCAAGAGGAGTGAAATCTCAAACACATCCTTTTGCTTGGCATTTCCCACTGTGTAGGTGGCTCCCTACTCAGCAACAGAGGCATAGCATCATCCTTCAGAGGTGCTGAGCATGGATTATGTGGGGGGAGCCTTGGTACCTTGGTGACATACACACCATTCAAGGGGGAGAGTTGTTTGTGGAGCTCTAATGCCTGTTTCAGGGATCTGAATTACATGTTCTGAACTGTCTGTGAGCCTATTAGAAACATTGGGGTAGGGGGACACAAACACAATGCACCTTGCATTTTTCCAGCGTGAGATTCAGGGCAAGCACAGACTGAAAAAGAAAAATCAAAGGCTGTGAAAATTACTCCATTAATAGAATATAGTAGTTGCAGTTGGTAAAAGTTATGTTGCCCTGTTACTATGACAACTACATTTAAACCTTCCTATTACCAGTTGGATCTTGTAAAAAAATGAACATATAGAAAGGAGTTCACCATTAATTTTCTCCTTTTCTATCTCTAGATATTATACAAAGTGTTATAAATATTTATAAGTATTTAACTTAATCAGCAGTGTCTATGAAACTAATTATTCTATTAGCAGGAGGATTTAGGTACATGGCCTGAATGGGAAGATTCATTCTGTGAATGAGGGTGGGACAAGAAGAATACGAAGGAGGGAGAAATACTTCTTTTACTGCTTCCACAGTGATAAGCGTTGTTTGGTTTAATAACTTAAAATCCAGAAGTCTTTCTTTCTACAAGTAAAGCAATTTGACTGCTGCTATTTTCCTTTTGTTGTACTGTGCAGGCATTCTGTCTAGATTGCATTGCAGTGTTGGTAGATTTGCTGCTAGAAAGAATGAACATGATTGGAAAAGAAGGAGAGTATTTGCAAACAACCTGCTAGGAAAAAAATGAGATAATATGAAAATGTCCTATTATATTTTATCAAGTTTAAAAATGAAAACAGGGGACCCAAAATTCAGTATGAACTAAATGAATGAGATTTTATACTTCTGTGGAGGGCCAAAGATTAGGCAGATATTAAGTTATATAATGATTGCGTCTAATCCATGTGCCCAGATAAGTATTTAAGACATCCTAATGTGAAAAATGTATACCATAAGACAAATTCATTACATGTTTACACATAATTATGGTAACTACGGCTTAATCAGGACATCACCTACACACATTAGTCAGTGGACAGACTCCCAGCAAACTATGGGAGCAAAAATGGGCAGTTTCACCATTGTGATTTGGGGTCACAAGCCATGCTCACTACCTCTGTTATGTATTTTGAGATTTATTGCACTTTAAATATGTAACTGAAGGCTGAACCTTTTTGTCTGTTAAGCCTTATCTGAGACTTCCACATATCTCTTCTAGTCATTTGATAAATACTTGACTATTTGACACACAACCTAGTCATTTGATAGGTATCCTCTTGTACTCCAGCCTCAAGAACTGGCTGTTTCTATCCCTGTTCCTTTGCAAGGGGGTTCATTTTATCCAGGTATACAGTACTTCCTCACCCACTTATGAGGAATAACTCACTTATTCATAGAACACCGTAAAATCTTTGCATCTTCCGTCACATCTAGGCAACAAGCCAGCTTTTCCTTACATTTCCAGGTCACTCTGATACAGCTGTCCATTTATTACATTGATCTCTTCTTTAAAAAAGTCTGCGATCAACCCTGTCTCCAAAGCCCAGGAGATGCAGATAGCCCAGTGAATCCTGTATCTGAAGTGCAGCAGTTTTGGGAAGGTTCCTGGACATCTCTGCAGCTCTGGGGTATATTAAGGCCCCTATTTCAATAAAATATAATGCTGTTCAGATGTGGATTACAGGATGAATTTCAAATGAAAAATGATTTCCACATCAAAGATTTCTCTTAATTCAAACCCCTACTTAAAATGCATCTAAGTGTAGCTAGTTGTTTATAGCTCATTGTATTGCAAAGACTTAATATGCAGCCCGTCAAGTAGAAGCTCTGGCTGCAAGAATGTATATATAATTGATACTGTGCTTGAAGAGGTACAAAAATGATAACAGAATCTAATACATGTTATCTGCACCCTCAAGTGTATTGTCCATGTTCAGTAGATAGCATATATTTTTCAGTTGACTTCCACAGTGAAATGCAGCTGCTGGTTTGTGTTAAATCAATAAAGACTTAATTACAGTAAATGTAAAAGAATTATGAATAAATGCAGTACTAAGTAAATGTTTGATAAAAGTGCTTAAGCTCTAGAATTGAACAAGGAATATTCCAGGGGGATGGAGCAGGAGATGGGGCACAAACCAAAAATAGAAATTCCTCCCAAAATATCCCAAGAAACCATCTTTTCAAATTCTTTCTTATGATGAAAGCCCTTCCCTTGTTTGCTGTTTCTCCGTAATGATCATATTACATTTGTGCAAATAGAAAGTAGATACTCAGGTGGTTTAAACTGATGCTAATCTATTGACCTTGATGGAGCTCTATCAGGTTCTGTTGGGAAACATCCCAGAATAAGCCCAGAGCATAGGAAATCCCATACAGATCATGATGATGCTTTGCAAGGAAATTTTCTAGTACCAGGGAGATGGGGGGGCGGTTAAAAAAAGAAATTACTTTATTTCTTTGCCTTGTTAATGTTCAACAGCCAAAAAGAAAATCAAGAGAATATAACTTCTTTGGCTTTCACCTTGAAATCGAATCTGTCCTCAGCTCTGTAAAACATGCAGCACCAAAACACAGGGAAGAGCATCAGGCTCATTTCTTTAACTGTTGTCATGCCCCTGGGAAGAATTTTCATCTGGATCAAATGGTGCTTTCTTTTGCATGTGGTTCAAGGGGTAGCATCATGGAAAGACTGCTCTGAACAGGAGCAGGAAAAGCCACCTTCTCTTGCTGGCTGACAGTTTACCCATATTAAGTATTCCCATCAGGTGCTGTTTTGTTTTATTTAATGGTATGGTATCCTATTCTTAGAGGACCCCACTGACTGGTGTGAATTTCAATGTGATTTTCAAGCTTACTATAAAATCTCACTTGTACAAAAGGGAAATGTGCCTTTTACACAGCTTATAATTATAATGTTTTATAGGAATGAGAGAAGGATTTACAAAAAAAGACAGTATCAACCTGGTCATCACTGCTTTGAGGGAAAAAGAAGTGTCTGCTGTTGTTACTATAGAACTGAATTAACTTGCAGAGAATGAGATTCCTGTCCACTTCCAGCTGCTTTCCTGCATGCGTTTGACAGCACGCAATGTGTACCCATGACACTCTGTCTATACTTTCCAGAATGAGTCTGACATCCAAAGTGCTTTCCACAACCGATATTCAAATATTCTTGCTGAATTCTTCAGTCACCACCTGATACTATGCTGAGGTTGCCTGAAAGATCAGCATCCTTCATAGATGCCAGAGCAATATCACAGGCGTGGATGAGGTTGGAAGTGACTTCTGGGGTTACCTAGTCTAAACATCCTTGATCAAAGCAGGGACAGTAGACCTCAAGGTGTGTCCAGTTGTATTTGGAGTATCTACAACCACCCTGGGCAACCTCCTGCAGTGTTGTGTGCAAAGGATGGCCCTCCATAGCCGCAGTAGGTGCTACGTGCTCTTTATTGTCAAGGGAAGGTACAGAAGGTAGCGTGTTCTGCCACAGCCAGTCGCACTGGATCAGGGATTTTTTACAGCTCTAGACACTGTGGAGCTTCCAAATATGAGAAAGAGTACCTTAAGGTATAGCACGTCTCTAACTATTCTGTTGGGTTCAGTTTCGCCACTGTACAGTGCACATTTCCCCAGGCTCTGTAACAGAAAAGCCAACAAAAGAAGCAGTCATGGAAAGGACAGGCCCCTAATAATACTTCTAAGTCATTAATGAGAAATTGTATGTTAAATGTCTATGTATGTATATAATGGACTTTATCTGTTATTTTGTAATTATTTTTTAAATGAAAAGCAGTTTTAGGTATTCCATGGAGAAGAAAATACAAGCAAAATAAACGCAGAAATATTCAACTACAACTCACTAATGTTAACTGTGTGCTTTTTTATATCAGCAGCATGTAATAAAGACTGCAAACATAATCAAATCACTGACTTGAGATGCAAAACAATACATAATAAAAATGCAAAGTCAGATGGTTGATCTTCAGCAGAGACAGAGTTCTTGGTAGATCCAGCCATTTCCTCTTGTTATTTCTTTTCACATGGAAGATGTTTCTCACCACTGAGGTTGAGGTGGATCAGTATATCCTAAATGATAGACAGATACCAAAGGCATGGATTTCAGTGGGACTATGCATATGCATACATTTAAGAGCACGGTCACCTCTGATTTGGCTGAAGGGCTAAGAGCCAGAAAAGGGAAGCAAAAGGATCTCTTTCATACTATATTTCTTAAGGTCAGTTTCTTACACATTCTTAACATTCACTTTTGAAAACTGTTTTTCCTTTAAATATGCACATCTAAATTCTTACCTATGATCCTTTCACACAAGCACTTTAATCCTTCCTACCCTCCCTGGAATAAAGACCATCTTCCCTTTCCAGTTACTTGGCAACCTGAGGTAGCAGCTTTAAGGACCAGATCCTGCACTTATTCACCCTGTATAGCCCCAAAGATTTCAAGTGAAAGGCAACACTTTTGTAAAGAAGAAAGGCTTGGAGAACAAAGACATAGATGACGAGGTTTAAAGCTGACAGAGAAACAACAGGATGAATTGTACAGCAGGATACTAAAAAGCTTCAGCAACTTGCAGGTTTGATGAGGTGGCACCACCCCCATGATTCTCTTATCTGTCCTCCTTTTAAGTGAGAGCTGCAAATCTCCTGAGTTCATTGTTTTATTTTGGGCATGCTGGATTTCTTTTAACATGTTTAACTTATCAACTAGCCTTCTTCTGGCAAGAATAAATGCATGATCAATAAACGGGTAGGAGAAACAATAAGTCATAGCTGGTGGCTGGAATACAGGACAACAGGGTTCCTGCCTTGGCTCTGTCAGAAATCTGTTGTGCATCTATGAGCAAGGACCATAATTTCTCTCCAGTTAATGCTGCTTTACAAAGGGTGGTTAGTCTAGGAATTGACTTAGGGGCCACATTTGGATGCCTGAAGTGTGAGACTGGACTTTTTAGGTACCTGACAGGGACTTCAGATCCCTGAAGGATTGCCTAAGCATGCACGTTCTGAATGAGGATGCATAAAACCTGCCGATACAAATGTTAAACACAGATCTCCTTGGGAAAATGTACTTTCTTCCACCTCTTAGGCACCAGTCAGGATTGAAGGGGGATGCCTTGCTCAAGCAAAGCCAAGAATCCCCTCTGAGGACAGGCAAACACGACTGCTTGTTCTGTTTCATTTGACAGCCTTCACCAGAGCTGTGATATTGGAGGTGGTGTCACTAGCTAGCTTTGATGGAACAGAGAGTTCAACCAGCATGCTAAAGACACCCTCAGGGAATTGCCAGGAAAGTAATGTAAACATCAGGCTGGCAGCCACGATAAGAGGGTGATAAAATCTTACGATTAATTTCTTTTTGCTTTAGATCAGATCCAATGTTACATTATGCAGAAAGGACAAACCACGTAAAGAAGCCATCCAAAGCCTCCCTATTCAATCAGACAAAGACATTGCATGTGACTCGTGTTATTCTTTTTTCTACTGTATCTCTCCCTTCTCCTGAAAACTGCTTTGTAGAAAGCAGTGCAGCTTCACTAGAAAACATGAATTGTGCTTCCAGCTACAAATAATAATAGTAATAATTCTTTACTATGAGAGTGGTGGGACACTGGCATAGATTGCTCAGAGAAGCTGTTGCTGCCCCATCCCTGGCAGCGTTCAAGGCCAGGTTGGATGGTGCTTGGAGCAACCTGCTGTAGTGGAAGGCAGGGGGCTGGAACTAGATGAGTTTTGAGGTCCCTTCCAGCCCAAATCTGTGATTCTGTGATTCTATGTTTCTGTAACTGCCATGGATACCTCTACCTTTTAATTAAGCTGCTTTTCTGGAACAATTTACAAAGGTTTTCTCTTCATTCCTTCTACTGGAAACAGAGCAGATGAGAGACATGTGCTTTACTTAAATCTTTGAATGATGGACGTTGACTAAAGGTCTCATCTAAGAGAACAAACTTCCAATGGAGCACTGTACTATCTAAAAGCATTACTGTAGAGTATTGAGTTTTGGCAAACGGCATTACTTCAGAATGATAATTATAAATGCATATTTAAAAGCAGACAGCACTGGAACACAATGTTTAACATTTTTATGCACCTGAGTATACACATAGCCCTTTTTAAAGATAGAAATAGTTCTCTCATCTGTTTCTTCCTTCAACATCTTTCAATTTGAAATCCTATTGTGAGACGTCCCTATAAATATCAGAGAGATATCTGGGAAAAGCCCCAAACAAACTTGACAGGACTGTGCAGTCAACCACAGAGATTTATGAAATTCAGAAGTATTCTAACCTTCAGCAGAAAAGAAGGACCTTGATCCCCATTGTTTGCATGATAGAGAAATGTTGTTTTAAGCATAGGAAAAATACACTGATAAGCAGCCCCTACAGCTGAAAATATTATAATCTATTTATGCAAGAGTAGAAAACAAGGGACACAAAGATAAAATGCCCAAATTAAGTTGAGACATGGGAAAATTAAGTGATATGTCTGAGGTCTCAGAGGAATCCTCTCTGTGTCTATGGAAAGAAACTACACATTTCATATCATGGCACCCTAACAGAGACATTTAAAAAAATCTGTGCCCATTTCTTCTAAAATATGCCCATTTCTCCTAAATACCTATAGCAAGTCAGGGTTACCCATCTGTTGGCATTCACATTAGGGCGAGTTATCGATTTTACTTCCTCAATAGAAGCTAAATATTTCCAAAGGTACAGTGTTGTTCCTTTTCTTTTGCCAAGCGAAAAAGGTATACTGGCAAAGGAGTCACTCTATGCAGTATCCTTCCTTACTAAATGTCCAGTCCTCTCATGAATAGATGGCATATGTGCCTATCGAAACAAATGAAGAATGAGTGCATATCATCAGGAGACAGTTCCATGATAAGAATCGGAGATAGGAGTGAGTATTCAAGAAAACAAACCAAGAGTGCTAAGCTAGCTATTAGTGTGAAAGTCTTAACTATATTTAACAAGTTCACTGCATGAACCTAAGATGCTACCTCTAGTTGCTTTGCATGGCTACAGCTTCTAAAGCCTCACATAACAAGATTTCAGTCATTCATAACCAAAGATAAAGTAGGCAAATGAGGAATTTTTTTCCTTCTTTTATCACAGTGCTTCTCTTGCAGCTTTTTAGGTCCCTGGCCTTGGATCCTCACCATGATAAAGTTTAAAAATTAACAAAGAATGCAGCATGCATTGAAACACTAGTTTCCCTGTGGGAACTGCAAGCCGTCCTGTTCCCGCTATGTGGATAATTAAAGAAGAAGAAGAAGAAGAATTGCTGATTGTGCACCTAGGTCTTGAGTAAGCCAGGGAGTGTTTGGGTGCAAGGTAGGGCTGGGAAGCAGCCTGGGGAGTGATTGTTTATAGAATGGAATTTATAGTGACTGAAAACAGTCACTGGGAATGATGCAGTTGCTGTTTGGCTTCATGGCTTGGACCCATGTCTGTATGCTATACATTACCATGCTTGAGTGAATAAAGTAGAACCAGTTGTGAAAGCAGTGTATGTGTGTGTGTGTGTGTGTGTGTTTAGCCTCTTTCTTTACAGACGGCGCATTTCCCATACCCAGCAGTGACTCACTAGTTATTCCCACAGTTGAAAAACAAGCCCTAAGGCTACAGAAATTCTGATGCTGCTTCCCAAACTGCATTTTGAATCCATTTCTTTCTATACCCATTTCAACTCAAATACGAACAGTTAAAACAATGCTGAGTTTAAAGCTCAGTACAAATGAGCCATAGAAAAAAGCTGTACTTACTCTGCAAGACTCACAGAAAACCACCTTATTCTGACCAAATTTCAAAGAAAATAGAAATCTTTAGCACTTTAGTGTATTTGATGTTTGGAGTAAAACTTCTGCTTAGTTTTTTATTGCTTGTTTTAGGAACTAGTGTCCAGTTTAATAAAACCTACCCCTAAGAGATCTCTGTTTTCCCCTAACAAGAGGTGGGCGCAAGTCTGCAAAATAAAAACTCTTGGTTGTACAAGGATCTGTATTTACCATGTAGGTGCAGATCAGCTGGGGCAAGGGAAGAAGGATGTGAAGGAGCGTTAGCTTTCAGTTGTGAGCTGTCATATTTGCAGTCATGTGAGCATCCAGCTTCCTCATTTACATCAGGGCTTTGATAATATGGATGATGTGTGTAACCTGTTGTGTTTAACTCAGTAGGCAGTTAAGCACCTCACAGCCCTTCCTCACTCCCCCCAGTAGAATGGGTGAGAGAATCAGAAGGGTAAAAGTAAGAAAACACATGGGTTGAGATAAAGACAGTTTAATAAGTAAAAGAAACAAATAACCAAATAAAACATGCTGAACATGGCATCATGTGGTAAGGAATATCCCTTGGGTCATTTGGGATCAGCTCTCCCAGTTGTCTCCCCTCCTGATTCCTTGTGCACCCCCAGCCTGCTCACTGGTGGGGTGCGGAGCAGAAAAGGTTTTGACATTGTGAAAGCACTGCTCAGCAGTAACAAAAACATCCCTGCGCTATCCACACTGGTCTGGTCGCAAATCCAAACCATAGCACTCCTATGAATAAAATTGTCCCAGCCAAAACTGGTACCGCTGTGCAGAGCTCCTCTCAGCGGCATTCTTCAGAGAAAGGCTTTGATTTAAGGGCAACTAGACAACTGGTTATGTCTTCTTCCCAAACAGCCTGATATCCCCTTGATAAGGAGCATAAGGATAATATTTTCCATGATCTCTATGAAAAATAATATATATAAATGGTATCCTAATTAGCAAACCCAAACCAGCCACCCATATCCTGAAAAAGGACTTGTCTCTCTATTTTCTTTTCCCTATAAGGGGGAAAAGATACTTCAGTCTGAAATTAATGATAGGACACTTGGAACATTTTCACTAGCAAATCCCTTTTATACAGAGCTCGAAGAGGAAAATATTGAAGATAAACAGTAATTATTTAGAGCACAGCAATTTAAACAGTAGATTGTTTAGGCACAATGCAGCAAGGTTGTAATCATAATGAAAATATTCAGACATTTAATTATATTATAAAGAAAATTACCTATAGTAAGCTGATTATAAAACTAAACAAGGAACCCCAAAGAAACAAACGATCCCTTCAAGAACTGGTAAGCAAGAAGATCAGTGCTTTAAAAACCAATATCCAAGCTATTCACAATTAAGCTTAACAGTATACCTTAGAATAAAATATATATATAAAAAGGCAAGCACCATTCGGACATGTAAAAAACAGTCTTAACTCTTGCCTACTTTGCTATACTTAAAGAAATATGAGAACATGTTCATAACAGAAAAAAGAGTAAAAGCTCTGAATTTTAAAGACATTCCAGGGCTTCCTTTCACAGGAATAAAGACGGCTACTGCACAGCGGCACCTGCATTAACAAATTCCTCAAGCTAAGGAGGCTACCAAAAGCATCCATAAAGGAGTTATATTAGTAAAAAGATGAAAGCAGGTAATACTTTTCTCTTCCCTTCAGACTCTAAAGGAAAGTTCCATCTCCAAACTTCAGTATTAGTCTTATAATTTCTTAGTCTATTCATTGCCTTATATCTTTTCAGGAAGGAAGCGGTAACCAAGATGCAAAGAATGAAGGAACCATTAAGTGGGACCAAAAAGAAATAGTCAAAGATTGCTTTTTTTTCCCAAATTGTTGTCATCACTAAAACTTAAGCACTAAAAAAACGCTGGCAAAGTTATGAGGATTTTCCTCCTCAAAAAAGCTTCCCAGATTAATTCAGTTTTGTTTGGTTTTAATGAGAACCTAAAAACATATCTCTATCCTTAAAAAGAATGACTTGTCTTGTTGAATGCCAAAATGGTTTTGCATATATATATGCAAAAAATACTCAATTTGGTTAAATGAGAAACGTTTACACTCTTAATAGTCAATATATTGTGTATCTTAAGAAAGTTTTTTGGAAAACTTCTGTCTAGCAAACGGAATTGCCTGCTTTCTTTGATTTCATGATACATATTAATTACTTTTTTCCCTTTTTAACTGCTTATGTTATCCCCGATTAAAACACATGACATATTTAGCCATGAGCTATTTAGCCATTTACACAAATGCATGCAGTATGAGTTGTCTGTGATGGCACACTGAATATGATACCTTTAGCTTTAATTAGAAAACATACTAGTAACAAATTAAATATGAAGAGTGTGTTTGAGAGAGAAGGATGGAAAAATACACCAACTGATGCAAACCATTCTTATATTTACTTTCAGTTTTCCTTTCTCATTGTATTCTTTCCTTAATAAGACAAGGTTTAGTAATGTGATTGTTCTGCTTCCCCTTCATCACGCTGCTGTTTAACATAGGGTGGAGAATTCATTGAAAGAGCATTCTCTTCGGCAATATCAAGCACTGCTTCTTGCATGTTTTCCAGTGACGCAGTTACCACATGAAAAGGCCCTGCTTTATCAGACTTTCAAGGTAACATCATGGTTTCTTTGGTTTGACCTTTAAAGTGTTGTTCTGTCCTTTAATTCCATCATTTATCACATCAAGCCTGACTCAGTCAACCAAGGCACTTCTTTCACAGCTCAAAGTATCCAGCAATGCAAATTAGCCACAAAAGTACCAAAAAGTTATTACCTTAAAAAACACATTGAACTGCATAGGAAGAGTAATGATCTTACTTGGAATTTTGCTTGTAAAAAATTATATGATTCAAAACCTCTTGCTTCTGCTTTCACAATCCCCAATGAGAAAATTGCATAGATTAAATAAAATAAGAAAGAAAGATTTGTTACTGATAGCTGAATAGTCCTTGCCCTGTGTGGGTATCATGCATAATAGACTTTGATGTAAGGATCAAGCTACTTCCTCTGAAGGGGTCTAACAGTTACCACATATTAGCCTTACCAATTACTACGGAGATCTTCTTCAGGCTCAGTGCTTTCTTAAAATAAAAAGTAGCTCACACAGGACATCATTATACTGTGCTGCTGGCAAGTTCAGAGATGCTGGAAATACTGCAGGGAGCCAGGCTTTCCTTCACACAGTGAGGCTGGAAAGCAAAGGGGACTTGGGTGGAGATTAGGACAGACAAGAGGCTGTCAGAGAAAATCGTAGGCTGAGTGCTGCACTTAAAACAGGTTTGAAAACCTCTGAGACTTTACACTGACATGAGCCTTCTAAACTGAGCATCTTAGCCAAAGTGGAACAACAAAGAAGTACTAATGATGCATAGTCCCTGGAGAGTCTTCAACTGAACCTGCACTCTTTTTGATGGAGTTTTGTCTAAGCCACACAGTTGCATTATTATACAAAATCAAGCCACCCAATCTTAAATTACAGTTTGCTGCAGTTCTTCAATATCTTTGATTGTTAAGGATCTTGACTGATTAATCTTTTCTTACAAAGTTTATATAGAAACAACATCCATCTCCTTTGAAATGCAAATGCTAAATTGGAAATGTGCTTCTGAAAACAAGCAAAACCTTTAATCCACCTTAAAAAAAAATCCTACCAAAGATTATGCTCTCCTATATACTCATTCTTTTGATTTCTAATGATGATTTTTAATTCACAAAATAATTTTTAATACATACACTGACATTTAACTGAAGACTTTTTATGTGGAACGAAATGTCTGAGATCTATTATACCATCAGAAGGAAAATGTAGAGGTGAAAGAGTTTGTAATTCACAACTAAGTCTAGTATCTCTTATGCTTTTAAAAGACTGGAGAAGGGAAAGCTGTGTGGAGACCTCAAAGCAGCCTTCCAGTGTCTGAAGGGGGCCTACAGGAATGCTGGAGAGGGACTCTTCATCAGGGACTGTAGTGATAGGACAAGGGGTGATGGGTTTAAACTTAAACAGGGGAAGTTCTGGTTAGATAAAAGAGAGAAGTTCTTTACTGTGAGGGTGGTGAGGCACTGGAATGGGTTGCCCGGGGAAGTTGTGAATGCTCCATCCCTGACGGTGTTCAAAGCCAGGCTGGACAGAGCCTTGAGCGACAAGGTCTAGTGTGAGGTGTCCCTGCCCATGGCAGGGGATTGGAAATGGATGATCTTAAGGTCTTTTCCAACCCTAACTATTCTATGATTCTATGACTGAGTGACATTTTCATGCAGGAATAGTGACTGCAGTGGAAAAAAGTTTAGCACTTCAACCTATTATCTCCAAAAAGACTGTTGCATCTTTCATAATGAGCCAGTTTTTTCTTGACATAGCAAAGATGGCAATTATTGTTGCAAAACCTCCTGTATTTTATGCACACACATTTTTTCAGCCGCTTGAGGTGGACTCTTAGGTGTAAGAAATCTGCAAATGGAATGTAATAAAATGATTCTAGTATTTATAAACCAAAATGCTTTCTTTCTGTTGCTAAGCAAATTAAAGAACCAGGTGGCTGCTGCAGAAGCAATAAGAATATACCATTGCACTGTTCATAGTCATGCTTGTACATCACTTGATCATTACAAAAAAGAAATGTAAGAGATATTTTTTTCCAAGATTAACCCATTGTTTAAATGCTGCACTTTGTAAGCAGAAAAATGCTGTGTACGGTCTTTGCATGTTAACTTCTCTTTCAACTGGGAAAACATTGTTTTTGCAAGATATGTTTCTGATATCTCAAATCGCAGAAATATTAAAGTATATTCCAGCAGCTTTTCACTTCTACATGCTTAAGGTGAGAATAAGCCATTTTCTGCTTCAATAGTTTTAAGACAGCAATGGAATCACGCAAGGAAAGTTTGGAAAATAGGCAAAAAAACCCATTCATAGCTAATAAAAATAAAAAAACCTTGTACTTAATAAAAAAAAGCTAATAAATCCCAAACTTTAAGGCACTGTTCTGTCTACAGAGGAAATAAGAAAAGAGTGAAATAAAAGCAAAGATTCAAAAGCAACATAAATAATTACCATTTGGTCTTGAAGGTAGCATCAATATTTTTTTCATTCCTTATATTTGCTGAAATAGTAACTGATTCATAAAGCTTAAATAATGTAAACCTTGAAAGGCACCTGCACAAAGAGATCCGCTCACAGAAGAAAATAACCTAAGCCACAGAGGAAAGGACGTAAGCACACCAGCTCTCAAGTGAATGACTTGACAGACTATGTAGGATATGACCATTTATAAATTATATTATAGTAATCTGAACCAGCCCTTTCAAGGAAAATATATTGCCTTTACAGGAAATTAATAATTTCTTGAGCAGTCTAACTTGACCAAACACTTGAATATAGACTGCGATATTCAGTCTATTCAGTGTGAGAGACTGAGATTTGATACTTGTAGAATTTACCGTACCATTGCAATTTCAAATGCAAAAGTAGAAAAAATGTGTTTATGCTATAAAAAGCCCGAACCAGATTGTAGAATGAGGCTACGTGTTGATAATCCTTAGGCTGAAACTCAAAATAAAGATAACTCTTACTCTCCCTCTGAAAGGTTTTATGAAATTACAAAGAAAAAGTGGAATGAAACATATTACAGTGGATAACCATTACTATTTAAACGATGCATTAAAGGTTGTAACAATGTTGATACAGTAAGAAAAATTATATGTCTCTGGAATGACTCTCAAAATAAGATACTATCCTTTTTTTTTCTGATGGTTGCCTTCCTATCAACCCAAAACACAGAGAACTGCTGGTGATCTCAGATGCCCAGATGTTCCTCTTTACAAGGCGCAATATATTCTAAAGATCATGCTCTGTCTTCATCTCAAACACCTCTGTGCTCTTGCAACATGGAATAAATAGTAAGAGACCTTCAGGATGGCTTAAAGAAGATAAAATCTTGTCCCTAAAAGGACATTACTTTAAACGAAACCAATTATCTCCTATTCATTTAAACTAACATTTTTTTCATTTACTTTTTGTAAAGCTACATGAGTACTATATGTACCAGCTCTTATGAAGTGCTATTTCTAATAACTATAATCAAAAACATGGTTAGGAGAGCTTTCAGTCACTAGGACAATCTGACAAGGAGCAGTCTGCACACTGTTAATATAAATGTAAGTGCTGCATTCAAACTACCTAGCAAAAATCAGTAGTGATTTCTATGAACTTCTCCATTCTGCCTCAAAACATCCCTGAAACTTCAGTCTAACCTTGCTTCCTTTCCAACACACTGTGCATCTTAGAAATTGAACTTGTTTTCCCTCTGACAATAATCTAGAAAACCACAGCATGTTTTTGCACAACGTTGACAACTCCCTCTTCCAGGTTTTTTTCCCCATAGAAATGGGTTTGCAAAAATCATTGTCTTCATGTGAAATCTATAGTTCCAGCCTTGCACCGGTTACTTACAGTGGGTGGTCTTTAATGGTTAGAAAACATTAGAACAGAAACTGCATGCCTGGAGCTCTGAACAAAATAGGTGACTGTCTCCTGGAACTGATGTTTACGCAGGTTTTTTATGGAATTTATAGACACACACAAATGTAGAAGGATGTGGCATCCTTCTGTACACCGGCAAATGCTTTGATCCATCAGGCTTCTCTTGCTTAAAAGCTTTGGGAATATGCAGGTGTTCAATTAGTCACCAGAGGGAGCCCATATTATTTCCTAAGAACAATAACACACTAGAAAGTAGAAGAGGGGAGGTATCTTGTAGGGTGATGAAGTGAGAGAATCAGTGTGTTTTACACAAACACCCACATTCCCCAACACTTCTTGACAATCAGACACCAGGAGTTTGCTGCACAGTGCAGGGTGGATTTTTCAGCAGCAAAAGCATACAGTAAATTTTGAGGAGGAGGAGGAGCACAAGCGCTCTTCTAGGGCTATAAATGATCTTTTTATTTGCTGATGTATTAAAAGACGCCGTCAAGGGATCCAATTTACTTATATACAATAATAAAGTTCAAATGCTGGCACAGCAAAATCTCAGTTACTGCAGAGCCGCTTGGGTGACACCAAATATGTCTGGATATTCAAAGACAATAGAAAGGAACACGAGATTAGGCAGCTTGTTTATTAACCTGTTATAAGAGGATACTGGGATAATGCAAGATTTTATAAAGTGTTTTCACTGGGATTTTTCTCATGGCAATACCCTCTATCATCTGGGAAACATGCCTGCTGTGAATTGCAAGTAGGCTTTTGGTTTTTCCTATACAAACTACTAACTCTAAACCCTCCTTTGGGCTTCTGATTTCATGCCTCACCTTATCAACACAAAAACATTTTACTAGAAGTGGCATTTCTGTAAGAGTGCTATATCTCTAACAACTCACTGATTCTATTTGGATTTCTTCCTTAGTTATTTACTGGGGAAATGGCTTCTAATATATCACGTTTCACTTAGCAGTGTTTGCTGTTAGTATTCTCTATGGAGAATTCTCTGTTTTGCCAATAGAGTGCAGGGGGAAAAAAAAAGGAAAGCTAATTTAGTAGATTTCTAAGACTCATTTATATAACTACAATGGTAAAATGACTATGTTTTGGAAATCACTGGAAGTTTTTATATTAAAACATTATCTACTTCATATGGTATGGTAGACATTTAAGTCATCCTTTGCGGGAACTTTGCTCATTGTTATCATCTGAATTAATTTTCCTGGTTTTACATATTAATTCTCCAGCAGACATCTACAAATGATCAGAAATCTTTAGGGTTTAGGAATGAATCACTGGACATGGAGCTGTCTTCCTACCTAATAGAAGCCATCTCCCTGTCTGTGCCTTCACCCTTTAATTGCAAGGCAATTAAATTCGTCACTGTTTGCAATATCTGTGTCCAGAATGAGTCATCTCATCACAGCACCTTGGTTTTTTATCTGGCTTTCGCTATGTGCTTAGCAAGATGTAGCTTAATATTTCTCTGTCCCCATGGAGCTGGAGCTTTCTTCCTAATTGCTATTTTTCTAAGCTTTACACCTTAGTTGGTCAGAGCTTTCTTGCATCATTGCATGAAAAAAAAAGATGAAATAAAATGCCTGTTTCTCTCCACAACACTATAATTTTGGGATGTATCAGATGACACCACATGTAAAGGATAAAATATGTCTGAGACTGATAAGGACAGATTCTAAGAAAAAATACCCCATCTCCCACAAGACTGATACAGAATACCCAGCATTTAATTTTTAGATAGGATCTTAAGCATCTGAAGGAATGTTATTGCATACTAAGAAGGAAGTGATCTGAAAGTGTTTAAGAGTGATATGTAACCCCAGCCTACAGATGCCATCACAATGACTCTAAACTGGCTTTATCAAAGGTTGTGTTTTAACACATCTGTTGTATTCGGCACCAGACTGAAACTGCATGGTTTATTTGCCAGCATGAAGAGGCAGAGGCTTTGTCTATGGTTCTGATGATGTCTTTGCAACTTGATCAGTTGCTGCTGTGCTTTGACACCACATTTTACTAATAGACCTAATGCCAGAGGTATCAGCAGGATGAACAAATGAAGAACAATTAGGTTTCCTCCTGTAACTCTGTACTCTGTGTCCTTACACTAGAGCTGGGACACAAGTATGTAATAAGATATACTTGTGTTGTGCTTATCCAAGCCAGGGTCTTTCCTTAGTGTTTGGTGAAAAGAAAATCCCCCTTTCTCAGATAGGAGTGGCTGGTTTCAAACATTAAAGTATCAAAGAAAAGGGTCGGGGGAGAAAATGAGCTTCTCTTGTTCAGACCAGCTGTTTGCTGATAGCAAGTTTACCAGATTAGAGCACAGAAAGCAGATTGAAGGACAGATCTGGATTCCCCATCCTTCAGACTTTGGGAAGATTTGACATTAACTATATCAAACGTAATATTTACAGCTTTTGCAACTCACACATAGTTTCTCTGGTTTCTGGATGGGCCACCAAGTTTCCTTCATTCTGGAGTCCCATTCCTCAAATACATTTTACAGTCTATTGTGTTAGAATGAAGAGCTTTCCTGGTGAGTCTCCAGCACAACTTCCTCTACAATGAGATGCTCAGGGCAGAATTATACCTGCTTTCTTAAAATCTTTTGGCTTAATACAGTTCATGACCTACCTGTGATATCTATTTTTTTTCTTCCATTCTCTGTAATTATGCTGCACAAGTTTATAATTGCTAAAAGAATGAGTCCTGTACAGAGACAATCACTTTTTCTGCTGGTATATATAATCTTTGTGTTAATGCATTGTTTGAAAATTCTTGGCCACCATGTCTGTTAACGTATGTGAAAATTTCCTTGTTACTGCCTTTTTTCCTTAAAGTATTCTTTGGAAGAGTAGTGTTGGCTTAAGAGGCATATAATTAACCTGGGAATCAAATAAACTTTTCTTATTATAGTCGATCATATAGTAGGTATGATGATAGTAGTAGATACTGGTAGTAGATCAGATGCTGATAACTTTATTCATAATAAGCAACAGCTATGTTGATAGGTCCACTAAGTCAAGGGGACCACTTGCAGTGTGCAGTATTACTCAAGTTCTCAGCATCATCGATCACACAGTGTATTCTAGTATGACTGGTATTATTGTGAGTAATAATATAGCAATAACTACAACAATAAAAATGGTGTTATAATGACTGGTTGGTCTCATGCAGTTTGCAAACGCTTCAGAAGATGTAAAATCACATTTGGGCAATAGCCAGAACTGCCAATATGAAGTACAAGTATACGATAAGAACCAGCCCATTCCTGAAGTACTCTCAGTCTATTTTGAGAAGAGCTGTTTGCGAGAGCAGTCAGACAAAGTTCCATGCCAATAGTGACATGGAAGCTTAGTGGCAAAGGCAAAAATAAAATCTAGATTTCCTTGATTGTCTCTGCACTGGGCCATATCACCTCTTCTGAGATGTCTGACCCCTGAAATGCTTGTTTTTCCTAAGCTTTTCTTATATTACTCTAAGTTTTGCAAAAAATAGATAGATTTCTCTGAAAACAGTTGAAAACAATTTTCAAGCCTCTTTTTGATTCCTGTCCCACCATACCACCAGATCCTAAGCTCTTCCCTCCTTCCACTAAAGCTAAGGGGGAAAAGGAGAGCAAGGGAGGAGAGAGAATGAGATAATTCAAGGAAAAAAGACAATAGCAAAGAAACTTTCACATACATTAACAGACATGGTGGCCAAGAATGTTTCATTTTCAAACAAATACATTGCTGCAAAGATTGTTGAATAAATAATTTTTCCTTAACTGTGTAATTAATAGAGTTTCTCTATTAAAAACTCAGTCAGACCTGCACTCCACAATCCCACCACTTAATGTACTTTATGTATTTCCATTAGCGTGCTTGCTCACTCAGCAACCTCTTACCATATTTCCCTTAGTATCAAGTGTATTGCTAACCTTTGCCAGGATACTGCTGAATTAAGGTTATGAGCTGCCCTTGTTGGCTTTTCCCTAAAATTCTTTGGCTTTAGACTCTCCTGATCAAATGCTGAAAAGTTATTTCATTGCAGCCTTCTGTGATGGTATCTGCTGCTTTTAAGTGTATTTTTTCTTTTCTGAATAGTCAGCATATCTCCATCTCATGGCAATATATACTCCAAAGAATGCTAGTAGCCAGGCTTTGCAACACTCTTGAGGGTTCCACAAGACGATAAATTGAATATAACAGAGTATGTGAACTTGTGCAACTCCTGGCTATATATATTATAATGAAGTGGGAGATGTGCTGATTATCACATAATACAGATACATTATGTACAAAATAGGCACCAAGAGGAAAGAACGTGCTTTGGTTTTATCACTCACTATTACAAGAATGAAAGGACCCAGGCATGCATAATTATAAACTGCAAATGTCATGCCTCCTCCTTCCATCATCCAGAAAAATCAGCACATTAAGAAAGAAGCAATGCCCTGGGTCTTGTTTACTAACCACACGAAATCAGAGAAGAAAAAGCTCACAGGTACTGTCTGCAATCAAAGAGCTTTTATATCTCAGGAGTTAAATTCTGATTTTAGTTCACATAGATAAACAGAAACATAATTAATGTAGTAAAGGATGAATATCCAGTAGTGGTCAATAGCAGCTTCTTCAACAAGAAATGCAAGAAAGAAAAAAACAGTTTAAGGGACTGAATTAGGCAAAGGATCTTTCTTGACACTGGCAAGACTCATGGAATGGTTTGAGTTGGAAGGGATCTTAAAGCTGATCCAGTTCCAGCTCCCTACATGGGCAGGGACACCTTCCACTAGAGCAGGTTACTCCAACACCTTTCCAGCCTGGCCTTGAACACTGCCAAGGATGGATAAGAAATCCTCAGCTTTATATTAAACCACACCTAACTAGCCCCAAAAGCTATAAACATCATGGGTTTTCCATCCCTTTTCTGTTTCCTTCTTTTAGCATCAATTTTTATACCTGTAAAATCAAGACGTGATTTCCAGAGATGATGACCATTTAAAGCCATCAACAACTTAATCTGAGAAAACCCTTCAAACATGTGCTCTGAGCTCACTCTCCACACTTGAACACAATCTTTTACAGACAGGAACCTTATAAGGTGTGTCCTTTTCTCATTCTACTGCTCTATTTCAGTTTGGTTCCAAAGCAGGTGGAAATCCAAGGTCTGCTCAGCCATATTGATGACAACCTTCTAGTAAAGATGTGTTTCACTTGGCTACTCATTTTCAGCAACTCACGCTGCTGTGCTTTGTTTTCTCCTTCAATTTCTTAATATTTTCTGTCCTATTTCTATCTTCTATCATATATAAAGAACTTCTGTTTATCTTAATATTCCTCAGCAGTACTGCTTCAATATTCCCATTTGTACTTTCAATGCCCTCTTTATAGTCCCTCTGTTTCTTCACATAAAATTCTAACAATACTGCAGATCTTTTCTTTCCTATAATTTTTAAAGCTCTGTTTTGCTTTCATTTAATGTAAAAGCCGTATCAGTCATCCACTGTGAAATTTAATACTTGGCTTTCCAAAATGACGTATTCTCCTACTAAACTCACCCTACCACCTCCAAAGCCTTTAGTTAATTTTGGCAAAATTAGTTCTAGTAAACACTGCCTGTTTATATCACCTATTACATGGTTAATGGCATTAAATGTTTAAATGACATTGACTGTTTAAATGTTTAATTAACTTGAGTCTCTATTCAAAATGCCAACCAAAAAGTGATGTTTGAAACTGTTTTCAATAATAACTCTCTAAGAGTCAATTCTTTTATCACAACCTGCTCATTTAACATTGCAGATGTTATCTACTTCTTGGTATCTCTTTAACATATAGTTTTTCCCCCTTTCATCCCTTAGAGGTAACAATTCATTTGCCTTCAATTTAAGTACTCAGTTGTTACTGGGGTTTTAGATCTCTAAGAACACCTTGACACCTTGTATTGAAGGGTGATGAATATTTTCTATAAAGTTACACAATATTGAATAAATCAGACCAAACCCTCTCTTAAAATTCTCTAACAGAGCTGCAGAACCTATGCTTCATTTATCTTCCTCTTTTCCTTTTCATTATTGCCCTAGAGAATGTAAGGAAAATTGAATGTTGATTAAGGTACAACAAAGCCAACAGAAAAGGTATTTCTAACAGAAATTATCAAAGTGCTCAGATCTCAACAGGCAAAAATCAGCTTAATTTAACAGAAGCAGTATTGATAAATAGATTTACACTGGCTGAAGATGCAGTTCCATGTTTGTAGTATGGTTTGTTTGCAATGAAATACATTTCAGACATGGACCTCTGGGTGTCTGGCTCGCTTCTTCAGGCTCTTCAGAGCCTGTTGACCAATTCCACCCAAATCTAATGGCCAGTTTAGAGTTAGAAAATAAAGCAACATACTATACATCTTTTCTTATTTTCATCTCTTTGAAGTTAGAGCAGAACTACCCTATTGATTCCTCCTGTAAGGATGCAGTTGAGCTCAACCTTTGTTAGACAACAGAGTATATACTTTCATATTATGACTAACAAAAAGAAGTTTTAGCTGGAATTTTAAGCTTACTGGGCAGCACAGGCATAAAGCAATACAACACCAGTTGTTATTAGGCTCATGCTTCAGATACAATTTGCATAATGTGTGTCATTTAACTGTAGTAACCCTTGTATTTGTGTATGTAATGGTTGAAATTCTCAAACGTGTTTTCTGTGGTTCATACAGCCACAGCTGCCAATGAATCCGCAAGTTCTCAGATTCTCTGAATTCAGGCCCCAAGGATCCTAAATTGGGCGCTCGCAAAATGATCATAAATAATTACAAGGTGCATTTTTGTCCTATTTTGACTGGAAAATTATTTGCATATTTCATTAAACATTTCCAGCCAAGCTCTTCTACAGCAATGTACAAAGTGATTTTTCCACATGTAGTGCATTTCCAGTACTAATAAAGAAGAAAGTATATTTGATGGCAGAGCTTTGTAAGGGCTCATTGAGAACTCATCTCCTATTTGTGTTTTTGATGCTTTCCCACAGTGTTAGCAGAGGCCCTTGACCAAACTCACAGAAGAAACACATTATTATAGCTTCGTTCAACTGAAACTATGACAATTCACAGAATCTCCCTTCTATACAGTATACAGCCAGTGAAATAAGAACAGGAACAGAGTCAAAGCTTTAAGAACACCAGCAGAGAGGAAGTAATAATAATTGCAAATATGGTGGGGGTTTTCAAGATAGATTAATTAAAACTGGTAAAACTTAGACTTTCATGTCATGGGGAAAGCTGTGGTGTGGAAAATCGGTGTTCTAAATTAGGAAGAAATGTTTATTGAAATGTAGGACTTCTGTTTATGTTATACTGTTTCTTGAGATACAGTTGTAAACATGGATCCTTTGCTATGATGTAACATGTCAAGGTATTTCACAGCAGTACGACATCACACTAGGTTGTGTTGATCATGTAACATGAACTCCAAGCTAAAATGATGATAGTTTTGCTCTTAATAGTACACAGTTAATAGAACACTTAAGGGACGAGGGGCTGCTGTTCATAAAGCTTTGGTAGAGAGAGGAGGACAAGGAAAATGAATATTTGTCCTGACTAGGGAGTGCCCAATATCTTGTGTAAGTAACTGATCTGGAATAATAAACACAACAGCAACAGCAATGGCAGTAGAAAGCAGGAGAGTGCAGATGGTACCATCTGACAATGCCTTGGATTCAGAGTCTTTACAATATTATGTGGCAGTTCCCCTTAATCACTTGAAAGAGTCTGTCAAACCATGTGAAATAAAACAAAATAAAACAAAATCTTATAAACTGGCTTTTTTTCAATACCTACATTAAGACTAGAAAATGAGATAAGCATATCAATATCCTGTCAGAGATATTTAGTTCAGCTTAGTGTGCACATTCATTGTCCTTCCAATACTTCCACTTTTGGTGGCAAATTACTATTTTCAGCACTAAAATACTGTCTTAGCACCAGAGGAGATGTTCTCCATCTTTTCCAGACATCCAGCAGCTTATGTTGTTGGGGTTTTCTTGGAAAATGCTTCCTGCAAGTGTTCAGATTTAGCACCTGAGGACTCTGATATTAGACCTGATAATGCTGGATGAACCCTATGTAACTGCAGGATTCTGGGCTTAGCAATACAGACCATAGGAGTTAATGGAGCTATAGACACCAGGGACCAGAGTGCTGCTCTGGAATTAGCTCTTTTGTATTAGCACAGGTCGTAGGAAAAGGTTCCAGATTTAGCAACTTCATTGATAGCTGGCTGATAACTCCAGATTTGCTTTCTTCTATGTGCTGTGCAATGCATAAAACAGTGCATTGTGCACCTAGAGATTTTCTTGGGTACATGTCATCATGCATTCAGTGCAACAGCTCGCACCAGTACTGAGTAGCTAAACTTATTGTAGCTGTTTATTTAAGAGGGCCTGAGGAAGGAGAAAAGAACAACAAAGCATCACAGTGCACTGTATTTTCAGGTGTAATGGTGCTTGAAAAAATATCTTGACTTCTAATATATTCTGGTATTACTTTCTGGGTGTTTCATTTGTATCTTGCCTAGTAAATAGAATTGTTATTGTATAAGTGCAGGGTATTATTGCTACTCATGCAGCAGCCTGCACACAGTGTATTGGTTTCATTAAAATTCAGGCCTAGATGGCTGCTGAATGTTGGAAAGTACATTACCAATATAACTGAATTGATTTTGTTGAACCCATTGAAGGTGAAAGCATTGGGCATAATTTGTCTAGATTTCAGGAAAAAAAAACAAACCAAAGCAAAACAAAAAACAAACCAACATTTAATACTTTACCACAACAGATCCATTTATAAAACCAGACAGCATAATACAGGCAGAGTAAACAATGTTCTGAAATGCAGACACAAAGGTCAGTTAAAGGAAAAGAAAACACACTGATTACAAATATGATTACATGCAGGTTGCTGCAAAACCATAGGATGACAGAATGGTTTGAGTTGGAAGGAACTTTAAGGACCGTCTAGTTCTAACCCCCTGCTATGGGCAGGGACACCTTCCAGTAGAGCAGGTTGCTCCAAGCCCCATCCAACCTGGCCTAGAACACCGCCAGCGATGGGGCAGCCACAGCGTCTCTGGGCAACTTGTGCTAAGGCCTCATCACCCTTACAGGGAAGAACTTCTGCCTATGATCTAATGTAAATCTGTCTTTCACTTAAAGCCAATTCCCCTTGTTTATCACTCCCTTATAAAAAGTCCCTCTCTATCTTTCTTGTAGTCCCCTTTAGGCGCTGGATAGTTTAAAATCATTCCTACTTTTGCCTTTTTAAGGACTGTTTCAAAGCTTATTAATCTCAGCATGTCATGTTTACTCCTCCCCACTTTACCAAAGATCAGATGTTGGATGCATGCACTAACCTTTAAAGGCTGGTTCTGGGAATGTACTTCCTAAAAAATACGAAAGATACATTATTTTGGCCCACTAAGTACCTCCATCAGGACTACAAAGTTATAGTTTATTCCATCTAGTCATTACTTGACAAAGAGAAAAGAATATGGATGAAAAAGATTTTTTCCAGATCACAGTAAACTAACAGTAAACTAATACCCATTGGTGAGGTGCAAACCCAATGGAATAACTACCCAACAGGTATCCACAAAAGTCATCTCTGAATGCTTCTGGATCACCTGTAAGCAGAACTGCTGAAGGTACAGCTGGCTAGTAGCAATATTTCCTGCTTAGTTTCCTGACTATCTTGAATAACATGTGACCGCAGTAATGGCGCCTTATTAAGAAAGATTGTTGGACACAAAAAAGTATGTTAACTATTAAAAATAATTAATATCTTGAAAAGTAGGTAAAAAAGTGTTATTTCATATTTTTGGGCTGTGAACTGTGAATAAAGATCAACCAACCTTGACCTACATGGCTGATGGAAACCTGAGTGGGAGAAATGAATTCTGATAGAGATAAGATGCTGAGAAAAGAAAGGAGTAGATTGAATAATGTGTTGGGGACTGTAACCCATTCAAAAATAAGTCATGGACTGAAGTGTAACCAAGGTCTAGAATATAAATAGTTTGAGCAGAACAGTGGGAGTCTGGAGTGGAAGCAAAATGACAGGATCAATAACGGAAGGAAATGCAAATGAACTCTGAAGCAGAATGAATGGATGGATAAGAGGTAATTTTAGGGGTATCACAGATCTGTGGAAATAGAATAATGAGAAATGTAGCATCGACACCAGGAAAATGCAAAGGTTTTGGCCAACATTTTGTTGTGACTAGAAGTCAATTTTAAGTCAGATTTTTGTTTGAGTGCCTTATGGCAAGGGATTATAGTCATTATTTGTTTCATCTCCATATTTAATCTATGTTTCTTCTTGTTAGTTTCTTATTTTCCCATTTTTAAATTATGTATTTTTGCGACATATCCTAAAGCATTTCTAGTCCTGTCTTTCTGTATTTGGACTAGAGCTGGCACAGCAGAAAGCTCTAGAGATATGATCTAGAAGTCTTCACCTTGACATGGGGTTTAGGGCCACGCTTATACAAGCATACCTTTAGTCTGCCCAGCTGACCTATTAGTTTCAATATGTGCTTCAAAGTTCCTAAACCACCTGTAATGATACTATAGAGCACATCAGTGGGTATACAACTGTGTCAGGTAATGCTCTGACACACTCTGATATCAGGACTGGGGTCTGTACTTCAGTTGCCTGAACCTCCATTAAAAACCTAAACTATGATACATTCTCCTTCTGTCAGAATAGTTTCCTGGCAAATGTAGGAAACTGAAGCAGAAAAGGCAAAATAATGTATTCTGTGTTATTCAGACACTCCTGTATTAGGAGCTGGATCCACAATGCATGGCCCTCGGATCTCAGACAAGTGTGGAATACTTTCATGGAAAAAGGTCCATGAACTATTTTATATGTCCTGCCATTAACACTAACAATCTCCTTTCATTGAGAAGCACTCAATGAACTTTGTAATCAACTGTGTAATTTGAATTTAGAAAATGAAATAAAGTCCAGGATAAAACTATGAATGGCACAAGTAAGTTTTTTACCTACTTGGAATATTCTGTTCTTACCAAATTTTGCCTACCTTCTTAACCCCAAAAACCTGACTGGTTGGATGTCTTCAAGAAGAAATAACAACCTGCTGTACTTTCAAGTTTACATATGCCTTGAATAGAAAATCACATCTTTTGCAAAGAATAAAGCCATTATGATAATATCTCAAATCTTCCCCTTGAATGCCAGCACTGTCCTTTCCTGTAGTTTGGTTACATTTATGAAGAGCTTTGTAAGTTCACTCCACATTACAAATAACACGTCCATATCACATATGTACTAATCATAAACTGTGATACACCCATGTCACAACAAAGCACCTCCCATTGGATATGGGTAGAAAGTCAGATACACTTTCACTTTTGGGATGCTGTAAAAGCACATCAAGCTTTAGAGTAGAGAGAAATGGTGTAGTTCATTATGTGGTTCAGAGCACCATGATTTTTATGAGTGAAACTTCACAGCAGTTTGTAGTTTTCCATAAACAAAGACTTCAGGCTTAGATTGGGATGATCATGATCAGTAGGGACGCGAAAGGCTGCTCACATTGTAATGCTTGTATCATGACACACTAGGAAAAGATGGAGGAAATAAAAAATCTCACTTGTCCTGTGAGCAGTAGGTACAAGCTATGAAATGTAATTAATGAAACGGAACCAGATTGGGTGGGCAAAGAGGAGTCTTAGGCTGAGGAAAGAGTTGTCAGATGTTTGAACATTACTGCGCTCTCCCTTATCCCTCCAGGTTTTTGTTACTTCTTTCAGCCTTCACGGAAAAGCTGTTTTAACAAGATGTGTATTTTATTTGTTTTAGTAAAGACTGATGACTTAGTTTAAACGGCCAGCAAAGGTGAGTTTAAGCTAAACTGCTTGACTTTGCACACAACTGCACATGCAGGCTGTTCTGTCAGCTCTGCTGGGAGGCAACATCCTGACGCAGAGGAGAGGAGCAGAGAGCCAGGGAAGCCAGTATCTTCAGGGTCTCCAAGCAGATCACTCAGATCTTCCCTGACCATATCCCTACCTATTTCAGGGAACACAACTGACATAAGGATCAAGGGGAAAACAAGAAGAAAAAGAACAATTTGATATCTTTCATTCCCATTCTATAGAATGCTCATAACCCATAGGTCTAGCACATCAAATCTGTAGTGGATTTCTGTTTGTAAACATGTTAAATTAATAAAAATATATACATATAGCATTTTGAAAATTTTCTCTTAACATGGGATAGACTTTTAAGTAGCAAGCATATCCCCCATACAAAAAGGGCAAGGAGCTTCACATAGTAGAACTGCACAGAAGATTTTACACTGATGTAAAGCTACCTTATCTGGACCTCATTGGAAATATTGCCCACCAAATACTAGTGTTTTTCTCAGAGCTTTCTGGAAATTCATCAAGTGTGGGAAAATGTGGCTTTTCAGAAGAATAATCTCTTGGCACATAACTTAAAGTGGATTTTTTTCACTGTGTGCAAGTTTGTCCCAAGGTTCTTTCAGTGTTTATTTGAACAAGCATACAAACAGAATGAAGATATTACTGGAACAGTATCTTAATTCTTGTTCCATGTGTTACTCATTTGCTAGGACTGTATAAACACAGCACCATCCACGTTCCACGTATGCTAAAGATTTTGTTTGCAGTCAAGAAGTGTGAATAAACAGAAATGTTTTTTAGTGTGATCAGATAGGTATTGAAGAGATTTCACAGAAATTACCCAAGATCAATCTCCAATGAGGAGACTGAAGCCCAGTTCCCAATATGAAGAATCACAGAAGCACTTCTGCAACCATCCTACCTTAACTTTCTTATGTGCTCTTCTCAGTGTTTTACCTTGTAGAAGGAATTTTTATTGCAGAATTAGCATGATTTTAATTAATTTTTGCAGCCATGTGCAAGCTCCCAATTAAAGGCATTACCTGCTAGCCATATGCTTTTAGTTTTTATTATGTTTGTTTTGCACATTGCCAAGAGAGAGGAAGGTTAAAGTATGTTCTGAGAAGAAACAACTGCAGTCAACTTTCTGTTAGCTATGGGTGAGTTATCCCACTGGCACTGACAAAACGCTGCAAACACATGGAAAACAGCTGAAGTCTGGCAAAGCTTCTTAGATCAGATGTAAGCATGGCCCTACTGGATCCAGACCTAACTTGAATGTCTCTATACCATGCTCTCAGGAACAGAAGGAATTTGTTAAAACCATCTAACACCAACCCTGGCTTTGCACACCTCCATGAGTCTGGTTCTTCATACTGAATACCCCTGCTCTTGGTACTCTAAAGATTTATTACTGTTTCATTAATGCAACTGAACTGTTTCCTGACCTGAGCTGTCACTATGAATTATGGGACCTAAGCAGCTGGAGATTTATTCCTTGTGTTTTATTAGATGTTTGATGTTTTGGAAAAGGAGGACTTCCATTGCCCCACTCTGAAAGGACTTTATGTTCATTTGCCTGGAGCCAGCTGTTGTAATTTGATGTAGTTTCATTGAAGTCAGTGGAGTTATGTCAGGAAACCAAGTTACAAGGGAGAAGATTAAATGCCAAACACTTATTTCATATTACTCTTGATCTTTTGTTAACATCTTATATCCTATTTCTACATTTGCTTTTCTAAGAAGAGTTATTCCAACCATTTTCTTGGAACAAAAAATGAAGAAGATAGTGAAACCTATAAACATATATATGAAATTGTTTATTTTATATAATTTGATTTTAAATAAACTTTAACAAAGGGTAAAACAGGTGGCACTGAATTAAATTGTTACATTGGTTATCTCCTTTATTCATTCTAAAACTCAAATATCTCGTTTAATTAAATGTTTTTGCTAAACAAAATACTAAATATTGTGGTTTTAATGCGGTATGGTATTGACTTCTATAGACTGTTAGTTTTCCAAGAAAATAATCCATTTGTACTATGCCTGCCCTATAGTGATTATTTAAAGCTGCAGTACTAAATTAATGCTTTTTTACTAAAATGGTTTTGATCCTCTCTACACTTCAGCTGATGAAAAAATGAACAAACACTGAACCAATAAACTAAAATAAACTTTTTTAATGCCTCTTGTAATTACTTGTGTTAGCTGCAGAAAAGAAATATGCTGAAGCACGCAGTTTGGTAGCTCTCCTTCAACACTGACAGTTAAGAAATAAAATAGTTTAAAAAGTTAATTTAAATATAAAACAAAATAAATGTCTGTGGAAAACATTGGATTTCTTTGTGGACTACAAAAGCCCAACCCATCAATAGTGTAAAAGACCAATTTACATACTACATAGTATGGAGGTGTAAGATATAAAGAAGCAATTACTGTTATCCGCAAAGTATGCAGCTGAGAACAGGGCAAGGAAAGAAGAAACAAATGTATGAGCCTGGGGATGTTCACCTTCAATTCTGTATAGAATTAATAAATAAACCAAAAGATAGGCCCATCTTTCAATGCTGTAATTTCTCAAAGTTGTATGTTTTGTGCACAGAGATCTGAGACAGAGGAAGCAATGCCTGACAGTTTGCTGTTAATAGAGAGCAGTGATAAGCTCCTGTGCAGGGCAGCGATGATGGGCTCTGAAACAACTGCCTGAAGCATCATGGTTCTTTGGTAGATAGTTCTTAGGCCAGATTGGACAGGACTTGGAACAACCTGGACTAGTGGAAGGTGTGCCTGCCTACAATAGGAGGTTGGAAATAGATGAGTTTTAAGGTCCCTTCCAACCCAAACCATTCTCTAATTCTATGATTCCATAGCAGCATAGAATATCAACTGAATACATTGGTGTTTCATAAAATACAAGTTCAAGCAGTCAACTTAGAGATATAGCAACTGGAGAAGACAGAGAGCAGACAATTATGATATATCACCGTATTAATGAGTACAGGAGTCTGCTTCAGGCTGGTTAGGGAAAACAGAAGCAAGCATCAGGACAAAGAAGAGATGGTTGTTAATTTTGAACTGCTCCAAAAGACAAGGGAATGCAAAATTGACCTGCAAAGACGACCAACTCACAGCTGTAATAGCTATACATGAATATTCTCAAGCTGTTTTAAACACCATTCAGCCTTCCATTCAATGCTCAAATATAATAAAGATTGCGACACATCCAAGAGTTGCTTTAATACCTGAAAACAATCTGACTATGACAAGGACTTCAGCACCAAAGGACCTAAAAGATGGATAAAAATTGAGTGCTACAACAGGTTTACACCAGAAGGTTTACTTTATAATGCTTAATAGCATCTCCAACTGGAATTGTGTCAGAGAGAAGGGAAAGGAAGAAGAACTGAACCTCTGGGAATTCATGAAACGATTGCCCCTTGTAGTTGAGGGAAATCTATTTGTAGAAACAAATTGACCTTGCCAGCTAGATAGAGACACAGATGCTAAATGATGTAACGGGGCTCCAAATCTGCTGAATCACATGTAGCTCTTGCAGCAGTGAAGAAAATGGTAGAGGCTATTTTTGCTAGGGAAAGGACATTTTTGATGACACAGAAGTGTCTCTGTTGAATCCTCAGCAGATATCTAATGTAAATAATGGTCATAGTAAAAGTCTGTTGTTTAGCCCATTATATTTTATAACTTTATTAGTTTATCTGTTCCCTGTGTCATGTTCACATGTTTGTATTAAAATATACATCTATATATCTTCATTTCCCAGGTACCAAAAGAATTGCAACTGTTGATCCTTAAAAATAAAATAGTAGCAGAAAAAGCAGAAATGGTCCTACCTGTAGAAGACCCGAAACATGCAAAACACAGAATTGATCCGTTTCTTTCATGCTTTTCATGCTTTTTGAATTAACAATTCCATATAAAACCCTCCCACACACTCAACAAAGCACATTTTGCAGGAGAAATTAGCTCAAAATACCTAAGTATGTATTCAATATTTTTAGTGAACTAAGTCTCTGTGGATTGTAAAGGTTTAGATGAGCTCAAGGAGAGTCTGGACCAGCTCATGGAAGAAAAATTGCTAAATCATTAAATGCAAACCAGTGGTAGTGTCTATGCAAGTACACGGAGCTGGAAGTATATTTACAGAAAGCTTGGTATAAACTGGTCCTGTTATGTCATGCCTCCCTAAGCATCAGGTTTTAGCCACTACCACAAACACGGTTCTGGTTTAAATGGGCTTTTGGTCTGGACCAGGAGCAACTTTTATGTTTTTATAGCATCCAGACTTGGGAAACATCACAGTGGTTTATGCTGACATAAAGAAAAAGGTATTCCATTAATGTGATGCATTTTAACAGGCTACCCTAGAATTTAATATTTCACATATCCAAAGCATTAATATGCATATCTTGTTCACTGCTGCAGTGTGTTCTACAACTTTGCAAATAAAGATTTTCTTTATGTATTCGTTGTTTGAAGGTATCTTTATTCAATATTTCTTTTTGTTTCAGTACCAGAGACTGGTTTTGACCAAATCCAGAAAGGCAAAGCAAAACTTGTTTGAATCCAAATCTGGCTGCCTCCTGCAACATCCCAATTTCTCCCTGGTTTTATGGAAGGTCCAAAAACAGGACAGAAAAACAGCTTGGTTTGGGTAAAGTCCTGAAATAAAAGCAACAACTATACCCACTTATATCAGCTTCCTCTGATTAAGCCTTAAGGTTTACAAAGTGCATTGTGGTTGCATTCTGATATTGGTTGAAGAAATTAAATTAAGTTCCAAGTTATTAATATCATCAAGAAACATGATAATTCCTTATACCTGAAGACACAAATCAATTATCATTGTCTGGAATAGAGACACAGAGATGCCATCAAAGCAGACTCCCTGCAATTTAGCTAGCTTGGGTACAGACATCAGCCTAGCTTGAGCTCTATGCAAATCAGTTCTGATTTCAAAACCCATCTAAGAGACTTAATAAACATGCTGAGGGTTGTTTTATCTTGGCTTACACTCATATCTTACCTACATTTACTCTGATTCAAACTAGCTAGTTTAAGTGGCTGCAGAGCAGATGTAACTTAGGAGAATGCAATAAAACAGACAAGCAATACAAGAAAACAAACATACCTCACACACAATGAAATCAGGACAGACATTATTTAACTACTGCTCTATATCTTTGAGGGCTTAGCTGATGAAAGAAGTATTCAGGAATATTCAAAAGACAGCTAAATGAAGGTAAATATTGGTGACATCGTTCTATGATAGATAAGATTCTACTGAATTTATGTGATATAGTAAAAATCAAAAGTGACCAAATCTCAGGCAGATTTCTCTCTTTCTGGGAAGTTAATTAAATAGATGCACCACTCCCCCTCCCCCCCCTTATTCTCCTTACAACTCATTGCTTAAAATATTGCAATATTGCATTTCCAAAAGGAAAATGGAAAATTACAAAAGCAAGTCAATAATATAAAGAGTTATATTTAGAAGCCTCCTTTTTGCCAAGTGACTCAGGGCACTATAGAGACAAAGTCAAATTATAATCACTCAAATTGTTATGAATGCATGTTATTAGCTAATTAGAGAAAAAAGATCTAAACCCTAAAATTAGACTAAAAATAAACAAATGTGGCATTACTAAAAGCAATCAGTAAAGCAAAGCAACAAGTTGGTTGTCTTAGTGCTGTTTCAGGAGTTTAAAGATATTTTTGATAATTTTTATTGATTTAACTCGTATTATGTTGAGGGTTTTTACCTTAAAAAACATGATGCAGGGTTTTCAGACATCACCAATTCTCATGAAATATTTATATGCCTGAAACTTATGTTTTCAGGCCTATAGATATGATGCCTGAAATGGAAGGGATGGAATAGAGAATGCTGACCCCAGGCAGCAGGACTTTCTGCAACATGTGGCAAAGAATAGCTTGAAAAATCCCTCCTCTTAACTACAGAACTAAAAGTTGTCAGCACGAAGGTCATATTCCCTTCCAGAACTTGTGTGTGAAAATCAGGGCTGCTCACAATTATTTCTGTTCCCTCAAGACTGACCTCCTGAAATTTTCTCCTTCATCCACTTCATTGCTGCAATGTACCTACTTCCTAAATATTGGAATCTCTGCTATGGAGGCAATTTAATCTGCTTTCTGGTGAGTTCTCTTCTGAGAAGAGATTGATCTATGTTTGGACTGTTTCCGGAAAAAGGTGAGACTCTAACGAAGTCTTCTATTCATATTTAGAGATGGCTGCACTATTCAAGCTCTGTTACTTGAAAAGAAAATGTCTAGCATTTCATCTTGATAAGAGCTTCACATTTCTGATGTGTGTTAGATAGACTCTGAGCATGTTTATTGAAGCCAGGCCTCAGGGATTTAGGCAGGGTGAGAGATGCATTTCAGCCAAGTTTAGGCATTGACAGCAACAATGTCAACTCTAAGCTAGTCACCTGGGATCTTTCCATTGTCAGATGGAAGAAGTAAGAAGTCTGAGTGCTCAGTTCGTCTGATCTACTTAAATTTCGGGCACTTATTTAACTTCAGTGAAAAGAAAGAACCTACTTCAGTTCCATTCTGAAGGGGTCCTTGCTTTATATAAGGTGGTTTACCAGGCCAGATAAAACCTAATTCATTGATGAAATCCATGGTCGCTTGTAGACAATTAAACAATAAATATACATATAAAAAGGATGAAAGTAGTATCAAGTGGTTATTTAGTGTGCCTTTGACTCTGGGGACTCTCAAGTGACTGCAGTGATACCACAAGGAATGATGGGTTTAAACTGAAACAGGGGAAGTTCAGGATAGATAAAAGGAAGAAGTTCTTTACTGTGAGGGTGGTGAGGCACTGGAATGGGTTGCCCAAAGAAGCTGTGAATGCTCCATCCCTAGCAATGTTCAAGACCATTTTGGACAGAGCCTTGGGCAACATGATCTAGTGTAAGACATCCTTGCCAATGGCAGGGGGTTGGAACTGGATGATCTTAAGATCCTTTCTAACCCAAACCATTCTATGATTCTATGATCTGAGTAATTTTTATCTACTCTAGGCTTAAGCATTTACAATGACGGAAATTGTAATTGTTTCAGGTGATCTATTAACCATTTCAGCCACTAGAACAGTTCTCCAGTTCAACATAAAACTTCACAGAGAGAATTTAAGCTTATTGGTTTTTAACTTATCCATAGTCATGGAGAAGAGTTAATTTCCTGGTCTGCAGCAACCCTTCTGTATATTTTAATGCTGGATCTTCATTTGCTCTTGTTTCTCACTTTTAAACTGGAGACTTTCTTGTTAACAATCACAATTCAAAATACTTTGACTATGTTAAAAACAAAAAAGAAGGACAATACATTTAAAATGCTTTCGCTGCCTTTAAATGTTGAGGCTTTCATAAATTTTGTCTATTTTTTTGCCTTCAGCTGAACAGATTTTATTAACACTAGTTTGACAGACTTCAACTATTTTACCCATTCTTATTTGAAAGAATAGTCAGTTTAAATGGTTGTTGAATAGCAAAGCTTTATTTTGTTTTCCTTAAATTAAAGCATAAACATATAAACATGTGGGAATATAAACAGATTTGAAAGACATTTCTATCATTCAGATGAATGTGACAGTTTGGGTATAGAGGCTTTTTTGTCTTCTTTTTTGGCTGCTGCATATTGAAAGTTCTCAGCAATTGTTGTTCAGTAATGACACCGTAATTGTTAAGTAACAGATCCTAAATATCCCCGTGAGGTGGGAAAATGAAGAGAATCAGCCTTATATTCCCTGATGACTCTGAAACTGTCCTGGGTTTGGCTGGGACAGAATTAATTTTCTTCACAGCAGCTCCTCTTGTGCTATGTCTTGGATTTGTGACCAAGACAGTGTTGATGTTTTACTTAGGCAATGGTTTAGCTACTGATGAGCAGTGCTTCCTCAGTGTCAGGGCATTCTCTGCTTCTCACATTGCCCTTCCAGTGAGGACCCTGGAAGTGCACAAGAGGCTGAGAGTGAACACAACGAGAAAAGGCAAAATCAAAAAAAGCATAATCTATTTGTTAAATCGCTTAAGTTAATGCTTTCCTTCACAGCTGGGGCAGCCTAAAGAGCATACACAGGTTAAGTAACAATGGTAAGGGTAACAACTTGATTGCTTTTGAATGTGTGCCCTTTACTTGGTCATTTCTTTTCCTAATCTTTTTTTTAACACCAGTTACCACCATTAGAATCACCATTAATGTAAATGTTTCTAGTGTATCATTTCTTCCATCTGATTTATCTTGGGTTCAAAAGAATGTGTGAAGACATTATGATAAGGGGGGGAGGGGGAGGGGATGACAGCTTCCCTTTAAATGCAATTTATTTCAGGTAAACAGTTTGTGCTTTCACCATTTCAGTGTTAAATATATATTTTACTTCAACAATCAAGCCCAAACAGGGAGAAGCAACTAATGCCAAAGAGACAGAAAGAACACATTTCAATAGCAGTTCTTTTTCTTTTCCAATTTTTCTTTCTTTCTTCCTGGATGAAACTGACTTTGTTTTCTAAGCCTAAAAATACATTGTAATCTCAAAGCCATTTCTATTCTTTGTGCTGGAGCACAGAGATTGCTGGTTACACCTGTTCTATATTTTTCACCTTCTGTAAAACAGAAGGCTTGCAGGAGTACTATTTTGACAAAGACAAAAAAGAAAGCAAGAGACAGCATACAAGTGCTTTAAAATCTCGTGTGTGGTATATCAAAACTGTATTACAGCATAGTCATCTGACAGGAAAGCAAACACAGTTATTGTCTCTGTGTTAAGCTTCCCTTCAAAATAAGTAGTCAAACTAACTGTAATACAGACCTGAAGCAAAAAGGATCTGGGTCTGAATTTTGGGGGGGATAAAAACCAGCTTCACAAACAAGAAGCCATAAAGATCTTGGTCACTGCAAACGTATTCAGGGTACTTGCCATGGGTTAAGCAAATGAGATCACTCAAATTCAAAATTAAGCATAAGTCAAAATGAAAACCAAATCAAAGATCTCCATTTAGTTGTCCATTAAGAACCCTAAAGTAAAATGCTGATGGTGAATTTCACAGTAGTCAGTAGTAGGGAAGGCATAGTCTAGGATTTAGCATTGGAAAACAGCACAATCTGTTTTTCTTTCCTTGTAGTTGATGATTTTATTGTAAATACTGAATAGTGAGGACCATCATGATGAAAAGGAATGATTGTGGCTGTGCCTGACTTTACCTATTGGCATGAGATAGAGCCCTAGTTTAACTAATAATCATTCACAGTGGCATGGGGTGAGAGACGATCCCGTTTAGAGGAACACCTCTTCTATTACACGTCCAGATTTCACCTGATGAACTCTCAGATATAACTAATACAAGTCTGGACAGGAATTCTTAACATCTTTCCGTAACATACACAGAACTTACAGCTATGCCTCTGTGCTCAAAGCAAGCTTGTCATCATAGAGAGAAACTGACACCTTCAGAAGATGAGTCAGCTTTTCCTAAAAGGAGGCAGACTTCTTAAAAACTGACTGAGACTGAAAGTTCTTAGAAGTTGACTTTAATATCATGAATCATCACACTGAGCTCTCTCTTCTTCAGATCTTCACCCACTCTTTATCACAGAGGGCACTTAGAAAACTGGCTTAGATCAGTCATCTTCCTTTTAGACAATTAGATACGAACAAGCTGAAGGCCCAGTCCTTGCCGGATGGCTCCCTGTGTAGCATTTTGGAGTCTACAAGGATAAATATACCCAGCAGTTTCGAACACAAGTGGATGTGTGAAGGTGTTCCCAGGCTGACATACCGCTTCCTGAGACTATTTTGTTCCATTTGTGAAATAATTTGGTCAGCTTTAAGCCTATTTCCTTCATTCTGGACATGAATTCAGCTGTCCATGCTAGTGCAGCAACCATCTGCCAAATGAGTCTATAGATTTTGCCCTAGGAATATCAAAATCTGCAGTGTGAATGATTTACAATATAAAGTAATGTTTTATACTGGATAACTTTTGTATAACTAAGCATGATGTACACCATAGGTTTTGAATTTTCTGAACAAATCCATTGATGCTAATGAATTCAGTCATGTGAGAAAGACTGTGGAACTGGGATCACTCCTTTAAAACTGAATGGAGAATTAGAGACTCTCAGAACATCCTTAAAGAATTTAAAAGAGAATGATATCCTCATTTTAACAATTTATAAGATGGTTTAAAAAGCAATTTTATAGAGACTTTCATTTTTTATTAAATTCTATAGGTTTTCAGACCATTTTCTATGGAACCTAGTGTTTCTCTTTCTATACTTTATGTGCAGTCCTGTAAAAGTTTCTTGTTTTATTCTTAATAAATCCTATTCCAGAGGGATCTGTAGCTAACAATTTTCAGTGCATTTAATTTTGAGAGAGCTGAGGGTTTTGGGGTTTTGTATTAAAAACACACAGTGGATTTCTTGTCATAAAATTCAAAGCAACCAGTAAAGAGTTAAAATAACTCTAATAGGCTTCCTCACTCCCACATTGTTGGCAAGCAGCTTCTAACTCAGCTGCTGGCAAACTTGCAGCAACAATATACACACAGAAATTAATAGTACCACATATAAAATAAGAACAAAAAAAGAAAAGGTCTCCATTATACTTGATACACCTGGGACAACACAAGGTAAACTGTGCATAGCACATCGTGCATCATGCCTCATCTTAGATGAATGGCCAAAGCCTCTGGAAAGCATATGGCTTAAGCAAATGAAGAGAGTCTGGGACTGTTTAGTAATGAGGAAAAGCCCAAGCAAACAAACCCAAATGTATTATTATTCCATCGCTAAGTAAAGGGCACTGTATGACAGCAACAAAATAAACAGATAAATCAGTAAAATCCAGTAATCCTGCCAAATGAATCATAGGCTCGGTGACAATTAAATGTAGCCTGTTTTGACTCATAAATAGCATTACATCCTTCCAGGCTAAAAACAGACTTTGTAAAACCTTCCATGTACTCATGTTAGCTTAAATCACCTGCATTAGCAAACAATAGATGGCATTTAATATAAGAGGGAAAATTAATGTGCAAAAAGATCAAGGGTTGTTAAAGTTTGTTGTTTTCTCATACTTCGTTAAAAGAAAAAAGCCAGCGAACACCACTGCAGTCAGATGACCAAGAGTCATCACAGATTGTTAAACCCAGGTGTGGAGTAAGCTTCTGTACAAGAAGCAGACTGACACTTGTCAATAGAGCCAGGTATTGGTCTGAGCTCTTCAGTGGATGCCTATCAACCTCTCCACAATAAATCACCTCCTATTTATACTGGCCACTAAGTTCTAACAGTAGGACTCATGGCAAGGAACATGAAAGTATTATAGTTTAGGAATAAAGGTTTCATACTAGTACTAAAAGTAAACTGGGAGCCAAAGTAGTCAAACAGATATGTTTGACATTATGTTACATCATCCCCTGTCTGCAGGACAGCATAATGGTTTATGCAGGCTAAAAGCACCTGCCTTCAAAAACCTTCTGGTTAATAAAACATTTGATTTTTTTGTGGACCAGTGTGGTGTAAACAAGTTTAAATCTTCAGAATATCCCTTATTCTAGAAATGGAGCCATCCAATTCATCAGCGTTCAGGAAACCAATGAAAATATGCCTTCGCTTCATGTCTTAAGAGAGCTTTTTACTACAGACATGACTGAAAGCATCTTCTGAATGTGATACTAATACATTATTCTGTTATCTGTTGTCTAATATTTGCAGGGAGAACAAAAAAAGGCTAATACTAGTATGTGTAAGCTTTGAAATATGTCTTTGTCATCTGAGGTGCTTACTTGTTTACCTTCAGCTACCAGGTAAGAACCGTGTAATAGCAAGGTGAGGGGAGTGTTCAGCTTTGTTTCCATTGAAGTATAGAGACTTCCGTCAGGTTGGAACACAGCAGTCTCACTGGCTTATTCCCTCCACTTCAGTATTTTTTGCATAGACTCTTCCAGAAATGAAAGTATGCCAGTTTATATCTGTCCTTCTACAGCACTGAAGTTTTTTCTTGAGGTATGGAGTAGCAATGTTAGAAAGTACTGGTGGTTTGATTTTTCAAAGACCTGGAAAAAAAACAGTCAACCAGAAATGAAGGCATTAATTTCTGAACTGTTGCCTCCTCGGTCATAGCTCTATGGAGCAATAATAAGGTCAGATTTCTTGTCAAGAAATCATTTCTCAACTGAGACAAACATGGAAAAGACATTCTGGGAGGAAAGGAAGAATGCTTAAGAAAAATGAATAGGTGGATGCTTCCAGAATGCCGTTCTAAATAACTGTGCTAATTATGTGTCATATAGTACACCTTCACAGTCCTAAGCAGACTGCTATTTTTAATTGGTTCAGTTAGATGATAGATAGATGCAGGCTTCTTCATTATAGTAAACCTTTTGTAACCACAAGCAGTGGGAAATGAAATCTGAAGTCATGTTTAAACTAAGCCACGGAGTCACTATCCTACATTAAAATCACTGTAATGGTAACACTGCCCATTCAAAAGAGAGAGAAATAAGAATGAAACTAATGAAAAGCACATTGATATTCTTCTTTCTTCACAGCGAAAAAGTGGCATGGATGCATTTTTGTAAGGGAGTCTTAGAATCATGGAATGGTTCGGGTTGGAAAGGACCTTAAGATCATCCAATTCCAGCTCCTCTGCTATGTGCAGGGACACCTTCCACCAAAGCGGGTTGCTGCAAGCCCCGTCCAGCCTGGTCTTGAAAACTGCGCAGGGAGGGGACAGCCACAGCTTCTCTGGGCACCCTGTGCCAGTGCCTCAGCACCCTCACAGTAAAGAACCTGTTCCTAATATCTAACCTAAATCTCCACTGTTTAAGTTTGAAGTTATCTAAAAAAGAAAATTAGCTAGAATTATTCATGCACAGAGATGCTGACACTGAAAACAGGAAAGTTAAGGAACAGATGATCAACTGAACTAAAGTTTAACACCAAATTTAGAAATAACTGTTGGTTATGAACAATGTCTTCTTAACCAAAGTGTGGGATTTCCAGCAACAATTCAGTTCAAATTGCCCAAACTTATGTTCTGATTTCTAACAGTTTAGGAGTTAGCGCCAGGTCCTAATACAAAGCTTTTCAAAGAGTTGGGAGCCTGGGTTTGCACCCAGAGCCTGCTTAGTTTGTGAGAGCGAGGAAGAGAACAGCATAAGATTTTTAGACTGCATTTTCTTTCCCCCTGGGAAAAGAAGTTCACTGTTGCTTTTAGCTATTGTTCTACTGCCTCAGAACTCTAAAGAGAGATAATTATTTGGATACTGCTGAATTACTCAGAACGCATGCATTGCTGAGCAAAACCCGACTTGACTCTCTCCTTTTGGAAAGCTTGGTGAGAATAATTATCTAATTTACAGACACTGCAGAAAATGACTATAATAAATGATGGTCCCTGTTCAGAACAGAGTGCATCATACAGCTAGATTAAAATACAGTTAATTGTACAGAATGAGGGGGGCGTAGGGGGACAGAAATAGGATGCAATTTACAAAAAAGAAAACATGCTTCAGAGTGGCATCTCTAAAATACATCTCTAAATATAGAGCGATGATAGGCAAGAAAACTAAACCCACAGATTTGAGCATCTTTGTGGCTTAAAATCCATGTCCAAACTATACAGCTGGTGCTCATCTCTAACAGGAAATGCCATTTGTAAACTTTTAGTACCATCTGATTTTAAGGGCCAGCTCATCACAACTGAATCATAATCAAGTATGTAGCACTTATTTCACTTTCTTTTAGTAAGATTACTGGTTCAGAGTAATAAAAAATAGAAAAAACAAGGCAGAAAAAAAAGGATAGGAGAAACAGGACTACTACTGAAGTAGTCAAACAGCAACCACACACTTAGAGAAAATGGATTGTATAGAATATAAATATTTGATCTTCACAAGACTTCCATGCTTTATACCTACAGCAAATATCCATCTGCCTGAATGCTCTTCATATGTACCCTCAATGGTTTGCCCAGGTTCTGTAAAACTGAAATTTGTGATGAATTGTCTAAAGCTAGGAACTGTTTCAATACAAAAGTCTTTCCTAAGTGATAATTTTTCTGTGATTCTGGCCATGCGAATAACAACATATATTCCCAATACTGAAAGCTTCAATCTGGTGTCAGCAGAAAAAATAAGATTCCTCCAGTAACTATACAAGGATTTTAAACACAGAAGTAAACAGCTGCTTCAGTCACATACAGCACATTTTCATTAAGGATATCACAGAAACACCACTGTCATGGATAATAAGGTGAAAACTTACCTGGAGTGATCAAAGGTAAAGGTCAGATAATGCAACTGGAAATCAAAGGATTCAGCCATAGCTCTGAATACAGCCCTCAGTGAATCAATGTTACTCACAAGGTCAGTAATTTTCCAGTAATAAACCAAGAATACCAAATGACCAACTCAGTGGAGCATCAGCTTTGGAAAGGGACTCTATATACAGAAGCAAATTTCACTTCCAATATTCACACCCTTTTGTGTGAACCTTTGTAATCTGGCTTCAGAGCCTGTGGGCGCAAGTACTATTACAGTCTGCGCACTACACAACTGTTTCTGAATGAAGCTTGAAAGCAAAAGACAAGAACACAGTAAATCTTCTAAGTACATGTACCCCCACATTATTTGACTTCTGCTTAATTTCTCTCCATTTTTGTATCTTTCTTATGAATAAGGATTGGTGAGAGGGGAATAAAAGCACACACAGTGAGAGATGAATCTCAGTTCTCACTGATGGAAACAGGAAAGCTATCATGCTCGCAAAGGGCCAATGGGAAAGAGATGAATCCATCCTGACTGCACCAAATAAGAAACCTGTATATCTCTTGAAGCAAAGCCTATCTTGTTGACAGGCACCTGCTAGAATTAGCACAGGACAAATATCATAGAATCACAGAATCATAGAATCATAGAACAGTCAGGGTTGGAAAGCACCTTAAGATCATCCAGTTCCAACCCCCCTCCCATGGGCAGGGACACCTCACACTAAACCACATCACCCAAGGCTCTGTCCAACATGGCCTTGAACATCGCCAGGGATGGAGCATTCACAGCTTCCTTGGGCAACCCATTCCAGTGCCTCATCACCCTCACAGTAAAGAACTTCTGCCTTATATCCAATCTAAACATCCCCTGTTTAAGTTTGAACTCATTACCCCTTGTCCTATCACTACAGTCCCTAATGAAGAGTCCATCCCCAGCATCCCTATAGCCCCCCTTCAAATACTGGAAAGCTGCTATGAGGTCTCCACGCAGCCTTCTCTTCTCCAGGATGAACAGCCCCAACTTTCTCAGCCTGTCTTCATACGGGAGGTGTTCCAGTCCCCTGACCATCCTCATGGCCTCCTCTGGACTTGTTCCAACAGTTCCATGCCCTTTTTATGTTGAGGACACCAGAACCGCACACAATACTCCAAGTGAGGTCTTACAAGAGCAGAGTAGAGGGGCAGGATCACCTCCTTCGACCTGCTGGTCACGCTGCTTTTGATGCAGCCTGTCCTTGCTTCACCTTTTATAAGCCTCTTTTTTCCTTCTAAGTTTCCTCAGCAGCTCCTTATCCATCCAAGGAGGTCTCCTGGCCCTCCTGCTGCACTTTCTTTTAGTTGGAATGCAACACTCCTGAGCTTGTAGTAGGAGAAACTTGAATATCAACCAATAGTCTTGGGCCCCCTGCCCTCTAGGGCTATATCCCATGGAACCTTACTAAGCCGGCTCCTTATGAGGCCAAAATCTGCTCTCTTGAAGTCCAGGGCAGTGAGCTTGCTGCACACTCTTCTCACTGTCCTAAGGATCTCGAATTCGATTGATTGCTGCAACCAAGGCTGCCCTGGAGCATCACATTTCCTAACAGCCCTTCCCTGTTGGTGAGCACGAGGGCAAGCATGGCATATGATGAAGTCTTGCTACAAAGGAGAGACCAGGACCTAAAGACTCTAGCAACAGAAAAGTTACAGGAAGGGAAATTCTAGAGGGATATAAGGGAAAAAAGTATTTGCTGTGATGACGGTTAAGGGTTAAATTGTCCTAAGAGGTTGTGAAATCTCTAGCACTGAAGACTGTCAGAATTTGACTGTATATGCCCTGAGCAAATCAATATAGCTTCATGAGCCCCTTTCTGAAAAGGTAGCTTATTGGAAGTCTCTTTTACCTGAATCTTTCTGCGGTTCTATTCTATTACCCTTCCCAAATTGAAACAGCCATGCTGACCCCTAAACACAGACTCCCTTTGTGTGTTTGCCTGTGCAGAAAGCAAACTCTTTGAAAAGAGACTGATTTTCTAATATAGAAGATATGAAGAGAATAACACCCGGAGACTATTTCCATACAGTGTCTATTTTTCTCCATATACTACAGAAGTTGCTAGCTTACTGCAGACATCTCTTTCCAGACGTCTAAAATCAGATTAAATCTCTCTCCCTGAACATCCATGAACTCAGCACTTACTTCTGCAAATTGCCACTTGCAAAAGATCATATTATACTCTTTCATCCTACAAGATCAGTATTTTTTAAGTGCTTTTCTCTTCAATTCTGTCATAAAAGTGAGAGGAAAACAGCAGTTCACTTTAATGACCAGCATAACATTATACTGTTTTGAATCCAAAAGCATGTCTTTCATTTAATCATCACCCATAAAGATAGTCTTTCTTACTTCATCTAGAAGAGTCAGGGAATTGTTAGGTTTTACTGTAAGTCCCCCTGCACCACATTTCATAAGAATAACATTAATTCTGGCACTTTTATTTGGATTAAGCAAAGATATTCTGATAAAACCTCTAAGGATGTGGCACAGCTGTCCTAATTTGGGCAGTATTTAAACTTCACCATGTTCAAACACCACTTTCTGAAAGTAAAGCACATCACATAAATTAATGTACATCTATGGATCTTACTTTACCATATGGTCTTACAGTATAATTACAGTTGGTTTTCATCCCCTCTAAATTTAAAACAAGTGAAAATGCAGATTAAATACATTTTTTGTAGTCAGGAAGACAAACTACATTGCAAATAAATGATACTCCAAGTTCTGCAAGCACAACAGCTGCAATACAAAATATCTTGAACAGGAGAAGTGGAGGAAAACTTTGTTCAAAACCTATAGACTAATGTAGAATATTAATTTTTGGGATGCTGATGGGGAGAGTCCAACTACAGACATATTAAATTATAAGCTACTCCCCAGAGAAGTCATAGAGAAGACTGTAAGCAGTGGAGACTGCAGTCTTCTTGGATATGATTTTGCATCATCAGTGATGTTCATCATACATTCACACAACTGAAAACTCTCTTAAGTGAATAGGCAATAAATAGTTGAATAGAAAGATTGCAAATCACGGCATCACTTATTTGTGCTGTGATTTCTGTTATAGGTCCAGGTAGGGTGTTTTCCACTCCTCAGTGATCTTGCCTCTTTGCTTGAAGTTGTCCAGATATTCCCAATCTATTGTCCCTTTAGCTAAACGCATATCCAGCTTCTTTTCCATATTAGGGAGATTACGGAAACCTACTTTCAGGCAGATTGTTTCTTCTCAGCCTTCACAAAGATGCTAAAGCATAAGTGGTAAGATCTTGATTTTGTAGAAGGAGCTGTCATCTTCTCATATTTTTAGATCAAAATATTTTAGAGAGGTGATCTGAGTATTCTTCTGAACAATAGTAACAGTGACTATCCAACTCCTTCCTTTTTGAAGTTTTAGTAAAGAACAGTAAAGATTCATTTTATTTCCAACATTAACCACTAGACATGTCCAAAGAATAGAAAGATGTACATTCAACCAATGAACATTCATAAGAATTACCACATATTTTACGAGTTTCAAAAAGGAGTGCTATGCTGATGACTTAATGAGGCTTCATGAATTTAGTATAGCAGGTGTAGATATGAGATTCCTGAGGAGGGATGAGCTACTCCATTCAGCTCAAGGACATTTTCCTGAGGGTATTTCAGGCTAATAACATAAGTATCCATATTTGAATGGCCACAATGTGAGAAAAAAGTCACACAGGAACATTTCATGAGGGCATTATTTCTTTCTAACACTAAAAATTAGTAGCATATAAGAGTTGCTATCATATTTTATCCCCAGCCAAAACAAAGCTTAGCCTTTAGAAGCCTTTTAGTGCGCTTGATCACACCACAAATCATATGGACAACATCGTCATGTCAAAAACACCTGCATTATTCTTTTATTAGTCTGGATATAATTTGTTGTTTTATAAAGATACAGATTGATAAACCATGCTTACTGCCACTGCCTTCTGAACTGTCTCAACTGACCTTGCACATGGTTCATATGTTTATACTGGGTTATTACTCAAAGTTTCAGAAAAACAAGCAACATGAATTGGACAGTCACAGATAAGGTATAGTGAATGTTTGCATCTGGCTTTGTTGGTTTTGTTTGGGTTTTGTTTCCTCTTTAATTATGTATCTTTAATTCAATTGTCAGGAAAAGAAAACAAAGTGTATTAATTCTTCAGCGTGATCCACTGATTTTACTCCAAAGGACAGCTCAATTGTCCTTAACACAGTTTATAATCTCTTATAATATTATTTGCTTCAGTTTAACTAAATATAAGCAACAGTAAATTAATAACTACAACATATAGCTTATGCAATATATATCTAATGCAAAGGTTCAAGAAGGAATCTTTCTGAGGAGAAACCAATCACTTTAGAATCTCCTTTATGACCAACCCAAGTTATCGTCATGCCCATACTGCATTTAGTCCAAGAATTCGTAGGCACTAGGACTCACCTGACCATGTATCTGTATTGCACAGGCATCTGTAGCTGAGCTAATCCATGTCAAAAAACCAACCCTGATACCCTCCAGAAGCTTCCCAAATTGCTTGCATCCCTCCACACTGCCCTTTCAGTAAGTGGCAGGATAGAATCTCCAGTCCCATAGGAACACAATGATCTGGAGATTTCATTCAGTACTTCACCCTGACCAGGTAGCCTGTAACATCCCCTGTACAATGTCGCCCTCACTGGCCTCTCCTCTGATGCTGACCTAAAAGCACTCAATCGACCTGCTGTTTAGGCTGTAGAAAAGCTCCACGTATCTGAGCAGCAATTTCTCATATAGGGGTACTCTCTGTCTTCCTTGCTTGTCTTTCCTGAAGAGCCCTCTACCTATCCATCATCACAGATCTCCAGTCATACAAGCCATCCCACTCCATCCTGACAATTTTAATGACATCACAGCTCCGTATCCACACACAGGAGATCTAGCTCCATCTTATTTCCCAGGCTGTATGTATTTCTGTACACACACTGCTGTGACCACTTTTGATCAGTTTTACTCCTCCCAAGACTTTTATTACTCCATCTCATGCACTTACTTGCCATTGTTTGCTTCGTCTTGTCATAAGATGTTATGCAAATCCTGACTATACAAACTTTAAAGCTTCATCTGCTTGACAAATCTGTTGGTGAAAGTACTCATATAATTTCTGGATAGATCCCTTCTCTTGCTTTGTGTTCCAAACAAGGACCCTTGGTTACAAAAGCCAAGAGGCTGCCTGCAAGACCAGCCACACAGCCAGTTACTAACTCCTGTTATGCATCCATTGAAGACTGGCTCATATAACAAGTCCAATTTAGGATTCCAGTCGGGGTTCCCGTGTCCTCCACTTTTGCTCCTGGAGTTCTGTAGTGTCTCTTGAATTGCTCCAGGCCCCCCTTGGTAATGGTACAGGTGAACAAAGTGCAGTGCTGGTGCACTTTGCTGGACAAGCCTCTACAGTGTCTGTGACTTCCCAAATTGCCCATGGCAAGCACAAGCCTCTTATGACAGCATGTTCCTTCTCTCAGTGACAGTAGGACACTGTAATACCAGCAGAAGGGGCTGGGGGGAAGGAATATACATTTACATGAATATATATAATATAAAATACATATATGTGGATCAGAAATTGCCTGGTGATGTGGTCCTGGTGTGGTGATAATTCTCAGCGTCCATGTAGCTAATGAAGCATATTCTCAGCTGTGGGAGGCAGAGACTATACTGCAGCGTGGTCAAAAAAGCTGAGGTGCTGAATAACAAACTGCATACAATCTGCTAACAAAATAGAATAAGAAAAGAAAAATAAAGGGAAAATAAGCAACTATCCTTCTTGTGATGGACTTGCTTTATAAGCTTGTGTTTCGTGGAAGAAAAAGAGTTTTCAGATTCTTTTATTCTCCACTACTCAATATGATTCCAGAACATTCACAGCTTAAGGGCAGAAGACATTAGAAAGTTGAGGGGTAATCAATTGCTCAGGATAATGCTACAGCAGTCAAAGGAGAACAACAACAAAAAAGCGATACCTAGAAGTGGGGCATTTTTGTCCCTGGGAAGAACGGTAATTGAATAGATGTTATGGAGCGTTATTTTATCTGACCGAGTTCAGAGTCAGATTTATCCTGTACAGCTGCAGAGTTTCCAAAATTTTCTAGCAAAATAAAGATCTATATCAGTTACAGATTCACTGTAAGGCCAAAATGGAATATATACTGTCACTGGAGACAGTATTAACTGGGAGAGGTGCAGCTGGAAAGCAGCCCTGCAGAAAGGCATCTGGGGGTGCTGATTGACAGAGGGTCAACAGGAGTCAGCAGGACCCTGGCAGCCAAAGGAGAAACTGCATTCTGGGGTGCATCAAGCAGCATCACCAGCCAGTCAAGAGAGAGGATTATCTATTTGTATTCAGCTTGAGTTCTGTGGGGCAGTTCTGGGCCCTATGATTAAAGAATGCTAAGGTCCATCGATGTGTCCAGAGGAGGGCAACAAAGCTGGTGACAGGGCTAGAAGGAATGTCCTGTGAAGAGCAGCTAAGGACTTCAGGTTTGTCTAGAATGGGGAAGAGGAGGCTGAGAGATGACTTCATTACTCTCTACAGCTTGTTGGGGAGGGGAAGTGGAGAGGAAGGTGCTGAGCTGTTCTCCCTGGGATCCAGTGGCAGAACACGCAGGAATGGTTCAACGTTGCACCAAGGGAAGTTTAGACTGGACATTAGGAAACATTTCTTTACCAAAAAGATGGTCAAATATGCTTCCTAGAGATTATGTTGATGCCCCAAGCCTTCAGTGTTTAAAAGGCACTTGGATAATGCGCTTAATAATATGCTTTAAATTTTGGACATCTCTGAAGAGGGCAAGAGGTTGGACTAGATGACCATTGCAGGTCCTTTCCAGCCAAAATATTGTATTCTATTAGATGCTAGGACTGCCAGGACGTTGATGCAAGACTACCTTTTTAAGAAGCTTTCTTCTTAAAAAGTACATAAAACACACCACAAGCAGAATTTAAAACAAACAAAAACCCCACTGATTTTAAGAGCAAAAACAAGTATGAGGCTTTCTGAAATGGAAGAAACTCAAGAAAGGAACAGAAACAAAGAATTAACTCCATCTATGCATTGTGTCTGCAGGTGCAAATATTTTTTCATTTAAGCTTTGTCTCAGTCCAATCCCTTTTCAATGAAATCTTGAATTGCAATAAAAGTCACCTCTAGTCACTGAGAAAAAATATCCTCTCTTACACAAGCCCTGGTTATGTGTCAGTTCCATCTTTCTCAGCATTTTCTGATCTCAGCTGTGCTATAGGTTGTGTATACCCTGCTGTTCATGTGCCCACTTCTATAGTCCCCAGACTTCCTCCTCCAAGTGTAGGCAGTGTCTTCTTTGGGAAGAGGATGTCTCAGGCTTCCTCCAGAGGGTTTCCCCACTGAGAAGGGCTCTAAAATCCAAGCAAAATGGTCAAACTACCACTCAGCCATACCCAGTTAATAGAGCATGCTGTGTGTACAATAACTATGAACAAGTTAAAAGCTACAAAATCTCTCATGAATGCTCTAAAAAAAGAAAGAAATCAGAGTTTTATTATGTTAAACATTCCCCTGTCACATTCAGTGAACATGCTTGTGTGGAGGACTTCTGAAAATCTCTTATGCCTTACAGCTTCCTGCTTTTAATGAGATTCCAATTGTGTAAGCCTGAGGCTTACCCGGCCACTAACATGGCTTTTCACTGTTACAATGGAGAAGAATTTTCCCTGAGAATCTATTTGAAAGAATAATGGCATTTAATTCTATATTTAATAAAATGAATAAGGTTATTTGACAGAAATAGAGCAATAGTGAAGGAATAGAAAAAAGCAGCAGCAAAGACATCCAACCACTAGTTGATCTAATTTGTCCATAATTAAAACTATACAAATACATAGCTAAGTTTATAGCTGAGCTCCTGGCTTAGCAATACAGCATCCTATTTATCCTTAAACCTCTAAAGTCCTGTCCTGAAACACTTTGAGGATTGGACCCCAAACAGCCCAGTTAAGCCCTTATGAGATAAGTACGTATTAGCTAAGATCACCAAGAACATGTAGATACTCTCTAGAGGAGAAAGATACAACAACTATATGAAGATAGGCTGAGAAAGTTGGGGCTGTTCATCCTGGAGAAGAGAAGCTGCATGGAGACCTCAGAGCAGCCTTCCAGTATCTGAAGGGGACCTATAAGGATGCTGGGGATGGACTCTTCATTAGGGACT